>KN882373.1:19328-40118 GCA_000934455.1 Apostichopus parvimensis
ACAAAACATTGTAATAAATATATATATTATATATACACACATATATTTTAAATATTATATATATATTATCAGTTATTGAGACTAATAAAACAAATTGTCAAGGCTGAAATTCCATGATAAAAAAGCCCAGCAAATTTGTCACAAAAAAACCTTCAAGCTTTGGCCTTGAATTGATAATTTGAATGAATAGGCTTCTTAATAAATCCGACTGTTTTGGGTGAAACCTCTCTGTCCCTGACCCACATAAATGTTTCTGATGACTAGTGCTATAGCTTGCTGGTAGTTTAATGAGTATTTTATTTCCATTGATTTCAATCAAACTGATCATGCAAAATGCAAGATTGCTTCCCTCCAACAAACAAACAAAAAGGGATATATATTCCAGTGGCTGAAGTTTATTGCTTATTAAATACAAATATGAAATGAGCAATTTTCAGCATCATTAGGTCAAAGACATTAGTTTTTTTTTCCCCTTTAACTTGGTGGAAGTTTTTTCGAATGCTTAGATCTATGATCTAGTAACAGCAAAATCAATTATGTCATCACAGCAATTCAGCAGAAATTTTGTTTCTTCCTTGATAGTTACATATTTGACTCACTTATTTACAGAGAAAAATATCATAATATTCTTACCATAAAATTGTATGCTGATGAAATTATTTAATACAGTAACACTTGACAGTTATGTGAGCAACTATCCCTAATCAATCAGGTTTCAAGGATATATCTACAACAAGATTTACATACATCATGTATGTGTTGTGACAGCTGTCACCATCCATGTTTCACAATACAGTACAGGCCAAATGGAAAACTGATTTTAAACAAGCTGAAAGTGTCAACTATTTTCATGATACATAGTATGTGGCATGACTAGTCCTTGACCCATTAAAACAGGTTATCATTCATTATACTGACCTTATATATCACAATAATGCAGTACTGTACATGCTAATTCTAAACTTGATCTAACGAGCAGATTGTGTAATTTGTTTGGTTTTCGTGGTATGTGGAATAACTATAGTCCTTGACTCATACTGTACGACACTGTACGACATTACAGAGGGTGGAAAAATCCATACTAATATTGTATTTGAAGTAAAATGCCTTATGTCTTACCTTAGAATCCCTAATAGGTGGCAGCAATGCAGAATACTAAAATATTTCAATAGCACAGTCCTGATTAAACTTTAAGTACAGAATATACATGCCAAAATGGAAGGCTTAAGTAAAGCACAAAAAAAAAAAAAAAATTGGCAAGTTCACACAGTTAGCTACATTGGGATCAAACTCGACTGAATTAAAATCAAGCCAGCGACCAGGATATTACTTCTGAACCCCAAAATCAAATTTGTGGAGGTGTAAAATCATGGATCAATCACTCATGATACATATATTCATGGACTTAAGATTACTTAAAGCATGTCACCAAATATGGATGCATAGATGTAACAATCTTCATTGATAGTACTGTATAAAACTAAAATTTGTTCTGTTATATCAAACTCAGACACAGGTCTACTGACATCTAGGATAAATGAAAAGAATTCCTACGATTCTTTAGTCTCCCCCCCCCCCAACATATGTATCGATCAAAAAATGAAACCTGTGGTACATGTTCCAAAAAACAAGTGTCCACCTGTGATTTATCCCTGAAAACTCAAGAGATTTTACATGAAAAGTTGTGATTTTGACAAACGTATTGTGCAACTTTTCACCCTTTGTGGGTCCTCACACATTGCCACATGTTTTTCATTGGAAATTGTGCCACTTTGGAAACCCCAGAAAACATGGTTGACATAGATATCTGTGACACTTTGCAAGAAATCCAGTATGTGAAAAGGTATGAACAAGCCGATAGAAAGGACAGAATATTCAAAGATATATGTTTGGCCTTTTCTTGAGTTGGATGGTCATCTAGGTTTTCCACAGGTTAGAAACACACATTACGATACATTGTAACATACATGTGTCAGAATCTACACTGTAAACATGTTTCTTACCCAAGACATCATGGATGGCTTCAACTGCTGTGAGTTGATTTGGCAACTCATCTTTGTCATTTGCTAGACTAGGATCAGCACCGAGTTGAACCAGAAGTTGTACAGCATGTGGATGGTTTCTTCTGCAAGCCCAATGGAGGGAAGTCCTATTAATAAAAAATAAATCAAAAATATTTAAAAAATTAATAGTAATGATAAATAGTAAAAAGAAATAGTGTAGCAACAGTACTGTACTGTGGGTTATTTAATAAACTCATACACAGTTACTGTACCTGTGTGTGACTGCAATTAACATATAATTTTTAATTCTATTAATCAAAATTGTTGTTCACAAGTGTAAAGTACGATATGTATTATTTCTAATGCAGCTACAGTACAGTATAGTATAGTACAGTACAGTACAGCACATACAGTACAGTACAGTACACTACAGAACAGTACAGTACAGTACAGTACCAGTATGTATGTATTTTATATCCTCCTGCAAGCAGGAACTCGCAAAGAAACCATCATTGGCTTATCAAAGCCGCAAGCTGACTGAAGTCAGTCTCTTAGATTCATATTTAACTTCCATGATTATGAATTGTCAATTGTCAACAACTCTGTAACTGGACGACATACATTAATCTGGGAGTGACTCGTACTCGGGACCTTATGATTGAAAGGCACCGGCCTTAACCACTGAGCTAACACTCCTTATATGTTAACTTGTACTGTAAACACATATAATATGAATGTTGCACATCACAGACTGTAGATGCTGGGTGATTTCAGCTTGAAACAGACCTTATAGAGGATATAATTAATTGTTTCAAGTCGTGAAAGACTTCAATATATTTTCATATATATTTCAACAAGTTCATATACAGTACTTACTTACTAAACACCCCATTACAATATGACTACAGTAGCTCTCTAATAGAAGGGCAATTTAGTTGAATGATGACCTTAAATTTACTGACAGTATTTAATTATCCGACATGGTTATTATTATGCGGTTATTATACAGTACAGTGGGTGCCTGCAGATACAAAGTCAATTACTGTAATTAAGTTGTAAGGATATAAAACACATGCTTTAAAGTGTATATAGCATGTGTAGGCCTGGCTGCCTTTAGCTCGAAACACATTTATACAGGTACAGTACAGGTAGTTAAATCCAGAGGTGACAAACCCTTGATCAAAGATCAATAGATGTAAGAAAGGATGGATTTCTATAATTTATTCTAGGTGGTAAATTACTTTATATCAGTAAAGCCCATGTTTGGAAACAAACAGACTTTACAACATGACTGCGATATTAAACTTCCAGGCCTGAATACATGCATAAAGTTCCAGTTGTTTGCAGATAAACTTCCATCTGGAAACCAACTACATGATTTGATTAAACCTGTATGCCTGGATGTCATACAGACTTCAGCTTCAGGCTACGGCCAATGATACATCACTTGCAGTGTACTATATACATTCGTTCGCAATGCATGCATGCTAACAATCTAGTACTACACATACAGTTTGATAGCACTTGCCGGTAATGTGATACAGTCTTAGTACTTGTTTGAAAGTAAATAGACTTTATCTTAAAGTAGAGCCAATGTTTTCAAACCCAGGCTTAGAATTTCATTTTAGTCACTTGCTTCAAAAGTGCCAGTACACAAAAAAAAAACCCTCTAGTTTGCTTTTAAAATAAAAATTCCCACTAGCTTTTTCCTTTAATTTTACTTCTGAAGTTTTAGTAATGTATTGTATCTGGCAAAGCAGATCTATAGCGTGCGACATCATCGATGAAAAAGAAGTGGAAAATATCTTTGTTTCGCTCGATATAAAATATTCACTTACTCGTTATCAAATATTCAGTTATCCAGGGCCCTCAATCAAATTGACCATACAGTGTGAGCCAAGGGCTGTAGCCCTCTGGCACATCCCCTCTGACACTCCCCACCCCCCCCCCAACTCCCGTTATATTTGCGCTTCCATGCGGTTAGTTCATCATCATTACACAGCAGAGATAACGACTATTCACAAGACCGGACAATACTTTTAATCTTTCATGTACCTGCCGCTAGAAATGGGTCTTTCCAGATAATATAAATGTAAATGTATTCAAACAAGACAAAAGCTGGTGCATAATTGATGGTCTACCCACTTCAAAATCCATTAACAACTGACTGCAAACATGTACAGTATCACTCGTAATGGATGGGTTCTGCAGACTAAAACAGGCTACAGTAGTTAATGCGAAATGATGTACATATTACAGCATCTTGGCCTTTTGGTATGGTGTTCAAAATGTTTACTTAGTACTGTAAGAACTGTATCATGATGATCTAGCCAATTCTGCTTGAAAATCCATACTATACATGCACTAAGAATCTAGCATCGCTGGACATATTAACAAGAGCATCAATGACGCAGTATCTCAATACTGGAAGTTTTAATTTCGAATCCTAATTTCAAATCTTTGCTTTGTCTCTACAATTATCAATATCAATCATGGTACAACAAATTACAAATATATAACATTTATGCTACTTTGCCACGAATAGTCTCTGCAGGTTACACTTTATCCTGCTAGTGTTGCCTTTAGCACTCATTGCCTGTTTGTCGAAAGAACGACGTTGCAAGGTTAAGTAATGTCATAGAATATTTAAGAACTTGTTTTTCATGTGGTATCCTTCATCTTGGGTCAGTCTCTGTTGGACTTTTTGGTCATATAGTTTGACATCAATGACAACGGCCAATACATACAGTATATACTGTAGGTAATTGGGGTTGTGGTTTGGTGTTAGTTTAAAGTAATGCAGTGTGCAATCCTGTCTAGTTTTTGTACTTCTAATGGGCAAAATGTCTTTCCATTATTTGCCAAACAGCACAATAAAAACTGTATCAATTTGCAAATTTCTACAAAATTAGAAAATAAAGTAATTTTGATGGGAATCAGTCAAACAGTAGAACCAAATCTTCACTTGGCTTTCAATAACTAGTATTTTAATCATATGTTTGTAATATAAATCTTATCCTCGTAACTTCTAACAGCACATATACAGTAAACACAAGGGGGAGCCACTTTTTATTTATGGACCAAAAATACTGTTTAATCTACAAGCTGATGCACTAGTGTTTTCTGATATGACATTTATTTCATTCTATGTTGAGCAATGTAAATGCAACTGAGAAGGCCAATTGTACTGTAAACGTGGCAACATTTGACAACCAACAGCTTTAAGAAACTGATAATTTATATAATCATTATGGAAATTTTTGTTGAGGTGCCATCACAAATGAGCAACTATTTAACTTACAAAAACAAAATCATGATAACATAACAGCTTCTTGACAAACTGATCAATTTCTCATATCTAAAATGTACAAGGACAATTCATCATTTAAGTAAGGAAATAAATTTGATAAATTTGGATTACTAAGCAAAGTTTACATAATTTCATTTTGTCACAACTTAATGAGTTCTACACTTACAGTACAAGTTAGTGACTTAGAACGGCCAATAGTAAAGTACAGTAATCAATGCAAACATTAGAAAAGGGCCACAAAAGTTTCCAAACTTGACAACAATTTTCTTTAGGAGCTACAGTGTTTTGGATTATCTATTTATTTGGTATCCATGATTTGGTGACTAAGTTCATTTTCACATACTACACAGCGACATAAACTGAGCACGGGACTTTTCACTTCTGATACCTTCAGGACAAGCCTTTTTCTTTGCTTCACTTCGTAGCCCAACACCCTTTAAGGATTGCCTTTCATAAAAGTATTTGAAACTATAACATATTATACTTTTCAAGCAAAATAAATGTCATTTACAGCTCAAATACCACAATGGCATAATTTTCACTCTGCTGCTGTTGCCAGACACATTCAATATGATCAACCAAATTGGAACATGAATATCTTTGCCATAACATGTAAAAAACAAAATGTCGTATGAGACAACAAGGTTTTGATGGTCTAGAGATTCAGTTCTAAACCGTCTGGCAACAGCACATTTTATTTACTTCATTCAACACCAGCCGGTACTAGAACATCCCAATAAATATGTACAATGCCTACTATTATTTATAAATAAATATACATATAGTAAAAGTGTTTGTTCATCTTGATATCTACTTACCATCCATTCATGTGATTTCTTGAGTTAACATCCGCTCCTTGCTTAACAAGCTCTTGTATGAGATCTTCATTCCCGAGAGCTGCTGCCTCTCGTAATCGTTCGTTGACTTCAGCGTTGCCGTTCATACTCGAGACAGTCGTTGGATTAATCTAATTTTTCAGCAAACTCCTGACACAACTGGGTACGGTATGTAGTACAGAAGACTGTACAAACTTCTCAACAAAGTCTAAGAAAATGAAACAAAGAATCTGAATATCAAATAATATTTCAGGAATGATTTTAAGAAGGCCTTGTACAGCTTTATATAATACCCAAATTTAATACCCAGAAGTTAGAAAGACAAAATTAATAAGGCACAAAAGTAACACTGATGCTAATTTACCAGATCATCAGTTAAATGAAGGATGGTGCTCATAGTTATATATCCGATCTTTGGTTAAATTTATAAGCATTGTACTGATCTGCTTATTGACCCGATCAAGGTTAAATTAAGGCATTTGTACTGGTGCTACAAATACCCTTGATGATGTGACATCCACAGTAAAGCCTACCATTCTTACTTTTACACCAGTTGTGATTTGCACCTACTGACTCAGAAGGGCTTACTAGGCTTGTCCTTCCGACACAAGTGGAAACTATTAAGGCTATCTGGGCCTAGGCTAAACCTCCCTACGTTAGAGAAGAACTAAGATGCACCCTGGTTAGGCATACAATAGGCCTACACTGTACACAGTGCCTCGATAGAGGAGTGGGGAGTATGCTAAGCTAGTAGAACTACAAGTACTATTACCACTACTACTAGGACAGTACTAACCTAGTACTAGTAATAGTAGTTCCAGTAGTAGCATGGATACTTCGAAGTTCGGACAACTAAGATTTAAACACCCCAAAACTATAACTTCCTTTTAGAGACAAATATGTAAGTACTTGCTAGCACACAGGTTATTTTGGAGAGAAAATAACTGTGACTTCGTAGATTTTCGTGAAATTGGCTCTTGCTGTAGGTTATCAGGGTGAAATCATGCATTTCTTAGGGGTGTCCGAACTTCGCAGTGTTCCGAACTTCGCAATACTGACTATACTACTAGTATGCTAATAGTAGGCCTACTAGTACTAGTAGGCCTAAGTTTGACTAAGCCTTTAATTAAGTTTGATTAAGCCTAAGTCATGAGGCAAAGTTGAACGAATTTTGATCAACGGTAACGTACCGCGTTAAGGATTCGCTTAGGGTTCGAGGAGATCTTGCAAAAGTATTGTCAGCTCAAGCGCTTCTGAATACTTCATTAATAATTAAAGAGCTGACTTAGTCATTTGTACATTTATGAGCTGTACATGAAATGAATGCCAATATACCCATGAAGTAGCTGACTAAGCAGCATATTATCTGTATTTGTTTGTGGTCACCTTGTTGTCGGTAATTTCCCTTTTTTTATGGAACGCCAAATGGTACTGTAATTCTATTCACATAGAAATTTACAGGTGTCGGGGGAAAAGAGCTCAAAGGACCTAACGTAATGCTTGTTTTATCATATTATCAGTTACGATCATTACTTTTTCTGCCTTTATGAAAAATATCATAACTTGAATTACAGAGGGTGTGAAATAAGGAGGATTGAAGGTGCTACAAACCATTTTAGAAATGCTTTGGTTAATTGTTGATATTACTCCGAGCTAGCAGACGGAAGGCATTGGGTTCAGTATGCTAACCTTGCGCCTCTTCTAGCTCAAAATCTAAATTGTCATGCTAGGGCAACTTGCAATTGCCATGACAATGCAGCTATCATGTGGTAGGTAGAATATACTAGTTGAAAACTTCTATATATGCTTTGGAGGGCCATGGAAGTGTCGAGTTTAGTGTACGTGTAAGTTAGTGGTACGACACCTACATAATCTGGAGGTCATATGACGTGGTCCTAGAGGATACATATAACTGAATGAGTATTTGGCAATAAAGATCGACAGGTCTTGTACTTGGCATTAAGAATTGTACACGATTAGGCTTTTTTAATTTCATGCGGAAGCTCATCCCGGAATTTAAAATTTAATAGTTACCAGCAACAGTTTACCAGATCTAGTTTAGCCATTAAAAATATAAGGGCTTTTCGATTCAGCTCGCCGCTGGTGACTTGTAATATGCAGTGGCCATTATAACTTACTGGACTTTTCAACTTAGATTCATTGATGTGCAACTGAAAGAAACATCTAAAGCGGAAATCACTATGGTCACAGAATGTCACGCTATGGGACGTGTTTAAGTTGTTTTCCAAACTTATGTCGACAATTAAAATGTCATCAATTATCGGTGTTCATTTCAAAATCGGGATTCAAGTTTATCGATGATCATAATTTTCCAAACATTTTCTGCGAGAAATCTCGAGTTGCAATTAATCGGTATACTGTAATTAAGTGTCATGATAAATTATTTGCAATAAGTATTTGTGTTCTTACAAGACTTTATATGATAATAATATTGTGAGAGATGTTGTAGAAATACATTAATAAACACAACTCCACTCATAAAAGGTTTGTTTCAGTTCTCTAACAGTTTTCTCTGTTGCTTGCAACCCTGAATGTCTGGACCCTGCCATAGCCTACTATTAAAAATATTGGTAATCTCCCTGACCAGAATATTCCCGTAGTTTTACAAGAGTTGCTTGCAAAGCATGAAGGAATTGATTGTATAGCTACAAATTAACTTAGTGCAACCATGGAGGTAAAACCTCCATGGTGCAACACATCATGGAAAGTGGTGGTAATCGTTGACTGTATTAATGTGTGATACATTATTAGGTCAAAGGGTATATACTGGACGTGCATCAAAAGCACGCCTTGAGTTATTTCCTACCACCATCGAATCGGGAGCCACCTTCCTTACGCCCTATAAGACCATAGGGAACCTCAATAACTAATACATTTCTGTGTAGGCAACCAGGAAATATGAAATTTCATTGGAGTTCCAAAATAAGGACCATGGTCGTGGACATACTTTTGAACACCCTCACAACCTGGTAAACAAATTACAAATTCCGTGAACGAAGACAGGTTATTTACAAGAAGTGCGGTAATCAGGCCTTCGGGAGATCACACATCAATCGGAAAACAATCGGGAGGGGACAAAGAGTTGTCACCTAGGACCCTTTTGAAGACCTCGAAGGCAAAACAGACCCTCCATTGGTTCAATTATTAATGACTCAACCTTTTCATGTTTTAGCATCAGCAATATAGGCCTACTAAAGTTGCGATTAATAATAGTACTAGGCCTAGTAGGTTAGGCCCAGATAAGGTTTAGCCGATCGTCGGGTGAATAAGTATGGCGCTCTTGCTTGTTGACCCGATCACAGTCTATGATCTGAGGGACTAATGATCTAGCTAGACAGGAAAGTATTTGTATTTATACATCACATAAATTCAGCACATAGAAGCTACTTCCAACAGCTGACAATGATACGCGTTGCAGCGATTTGAAGGCCAGTCGCGCCATCTTGGTACATCCAAAACAATGACTCGCGCAAAGGGTGCCTGCGTTATAGTAACGTCAAATTTACTTGTAAGCACTTGAAAGTTGGAGGGGGTACTTCGAGCCTATTAAAGCCGACTCCAGTGTCAGGGGAGGGGAGGGGTCTAGATGTGAAATGGTACATTCTGAGTTATATCTTTTGCAACAAATTAGATTTATAATTATGTCTAAATGCAAGGTTGGGCTAATAACTTCTATCACTTTGTTGTGTGTTACTGTTTGAGGAGGAGGGCTGAAAATGGGAGGGGTGTGTGCACCCAACCCCAGTATCTGATCCTGACAGTGATACTGTGTTCTTTATCTCACACTCACAGAGGTCGGCTAAATAAGCTCTGCATCACGCATCTTTATTATACCTAGTATGATTGGGTAAATATGCACCCCTTATTTAGCCGACGAACGGGTAAACTAAGAAAGAGCTCCATCATTGTTGAACCAACGATTGGGTAAATAAACACTGCACAGTGCATAGCTTATTGTATGTATACATGTATTTTAGATCCTCCTGCAAGCAGGAACTCGCGAAGAAGCCATCATTGGCTTATCAAAGCTGCAAGCTGACCAAAGTCAGCCTCTTAGATTCATATTTAATGCCCATGATTATGAAATGTCAATTGTCAACAACTCTGTAACTGGATGACATACATTAATCTTGGAGTTACTCGAACTTGAACTTATTGAATTGATGATTTGGTAAATAAGCTCCAGAGCAATCCGATGATCCGATAAATGAACGAGATCGCCAGTCTTCTTGAATGGATGATCGGGAGAATAGCTCCCATCTAAAGAGAAACCCCAATAAGTCTAGATCTACATTTATACTGTCACTGTCATAACTCCTCTAGAAAGTGTAGGCCAAATGTTATGCCATTGTTAGGCAGGTTATGTAAAGAGTTCTTGTTATTAGTCCTTATTATATTAGTTATTAGTGTGTGTATCCAAGATGGCTCGACAAGTTTTCCCTAAGATTGTATACATTTATATATGAGCCAAAATGGATTTCCCGCATCAAGTAAGTGACAAATGGCATAACATTTGGTAGCACAAAATTTAAAACAAAAACAAACAAATGGTTGATTAGAAAACTTGATTTGATCAAACTTAACTTGTTAACAATGTTGGCAATCATTTTCAAAACTATGAAGATATTAACAATTTTTTGTTTCTTTCTAATGCTATAGCTAATCATATGCCATGGATTTGGTGGAAGTCACAACAGACGAACTCTACAGTGAGTCAATCCAAGGGCTTCCAGGAATTCAGAGGTGAGTTGTTATATATTTTAAGAGTTTTTTCTTTCTTCATAACTTTGACATTGTGTATAGCTATGCTAAGTATCATGAAAACTTGCCTTCAAGGGAAATCTTATAATAAGAGTGCTGTTGTACCTATTTAAATAAAGGTATTGTATCTATGTTTAGATAGAGATGTGATATCCTATTGTTTGAGAAGAGAGGATGGGAGGGTGTAGAATAGAAGGGGGTAGAGTGGGGGCATTTCAGTGTGGCCAACCTTGCAGCAAAATGTGAAGAATTCAGTTGACAGTCAAAAATGCTCACATATAGTAATAAATTAACTGTTTTCATATTCTATGATTTCCCAATATTATTTTTTTGCCATGGTATCAGGGTCATGAAACAGCCTGTTTTTTTGGTGTCATTTTTATTTATCTTGTGAGTTTGTTTGCTACCATGGAACTTCTTCAATAATTCCTAAATTTTTTTCACTCTGTTTGATTTGTTTTCAGATGGGTCCACCTGGATTTAAAGGGAGCGGCACCAAAGCTGTCGTATCTGCTGGAGGTAGATTGCATACTTTAACCATGATTATTATAATACGGTTGTATTGTTTACTTGTTTGAAAACAATATGTGTTGGTTGAGTTCTACTCTTTTTATTGCATTGGCATTACTGGCCAAGTGAACGATACCTACATGACTGGACGTTGAATTTCAAGTTTCATATAGTCTCCTTACATTTTGCAGTTTCAGAGGCTAGCTGCAAAGCCAATTGGGAGCCTGTCATGGCACTCACAAGCACCCTCACTTTGTAGGTACCTACATGACTATACTCCTTGGTGTGTTGTCCGCTCAACAACAAAAAATAACACCATGAACAACCGAAAAGTTCTTCCTAACACTGCCAGCACTCCACGGGCACTACAATACTGTGTATTTGCAGGCAAATACAGTTCTAGTTTTCTTCACCATATCAGTAATCCCATTTTAAGGCAAAATTTCTATCATTCTATATGTGATTAACTAATTACCATCTTCATTCATTAATCTGGAATTTAAAGTAAAATCTTTGGATTCTATCAGATTGGCTACTGCTCTGTACGTATAGTATGTCTACTCTTGTCATATATCTTAGCTCTCTCCTTCAAATCTAGCCTAAAAACTCATCTATTTCTAGAACTTAGAGGTATACAATCGGCAAGGACATTTTTAGAGGGCGGGCCAATTTCAGACGTCTCGGTGATTCAAGGTTACTCCACCTTCTGAGTTGGCCACGTGATACTGTATATGTTATGTACTGCCACTGTACAGTGTATATCCTGTGTATGTAATTGTACGTACTGTGTATAGCACAGTTTACATGCAGTGTAGTTGACCTTGACCTTTTGTTATCTCATTCCTCATCTGTTTCTTTTCTCTTTCGAACCATTGTCTCACTCCGCCATGAGCGTCTTTTAGACATTTACTGGTGAATTACACATATTATCATCCTCATCTTTATCTTCTCTCACTACGTACAGTTACTTCCTAAATTGAAGATCTGGGGTGCTACTGGTCTCTTGATGGAGTACGAAGATACGTTCCCATTTGAAGGAGATCTGGTGGCTTTGAGGAAACCTGTAGAGTCATATAAGTATGAAGTAATAGTCATAATAACAAATACATTTATTTGTTAATATTACATTATATATGTATCACATTATAGTATGATGCCTGCATTACATGAAATATTCAATATACCTTATGATTACATATCTAGTCAATGTCTACTGATACCAACATGTAGTGTTGAGTTGGATATGTTGTAACATCTCCTGCTTTTACCCATATGCAAATTATACATCATATGTTAATCAAATGGAATATAACATATCATCTTCTGATGTATCCAATATTACATGTTATCTACTATTTTAATATCTCCTGACCCATGATATTATGAATCATACATTGCACCATCCCCTCCCCCACTCCCCCGCAACCCAAATTCCTGTATCCAATATTGGTCATATTTTGCAATATCTCCCAATATCTGTATAGATCAATATCACACTTCACAACATGCTGTGAAGTGAGGTCATTTCCATGCAGTATATAATTAAAGGCTACCAATGTTTGTGTACTTTCTTCTTTCAAGTAAATCTGAGATAGCTGAGCTGCAGAGTAGGGCCTCATCACTTGGACTGGAGTATGTGCCTCTAGCACAGACATTTGGTCATCTGGAGGTGAGAAGATTTGGCAATTACTTATTAATATTCATGAATTCATGTCATTCTTTACCATATTATCATAGTTGTACTAAATTGTGAGGCCATCAATCATGTTTGTGTGTCAAAAGTTACAATTTTATCACTCTTCTGAAACAGTCCCATAAAGTGATGCTTACTACGTGTGTACATTTTCTTAAGTTTATGTTAAAAAAACATAGTAATAACTTTTAATGTCACAAACACCTTATAATTTAGAGTAGTTCGCTCTTGGGATAAAATACTTTTGCTGCAAAAACAGGACAATCCCAGTTGATCAGGAACGTACGGTAACCCTACAAATGTAGATAATGAAATTATTAGCAAATAGGCGAATGATGAATTCTCATCATTAACTTATGATTAAGATTATTTATTTTCTATACATCTTGATCCAATTTCCAGTTCGTCCTGAAGCAGAAGGAATTTAAGCATCTTAGGGAAGTCGAGGATCCTGCATGCGCGGCCATCTGTCCATCTCACCCAGGTAAGATGCAGAAAACTTTTACATCCTACTAATACAAAGTGTGTCAGTAAAACTGCTGTTACTAGTTGCAGAAGAGCTGGGGTGGGGGGGGGGGGGGGGGAGAGGGGGGGGGGGGTGGGTAGAGGCACAGGGACACTTGCCTCCGCTTGAAAACCTCAAAAGTCTCATTTTCATAAAATAGAAGTGCTGTTTTTGGTAATCAAAAGTACCATCTTGGGGTTTTCTGTGACAAAAGAAACCTATGCAGTAATGCTGGCTTGTGTGCGTGTGTATGTATGTGTGTGTGTGATGCCCAGGTTGTGAACACGATATCTCAATATAGGAATCATGGATACTTTTCATACGTGGCATGTAGATGTCCCATATTCAGTAGAAAAAAGGTATTGTTTTTGGTGGAGGTTGGAAGTCATCTGAGATCACCAAAGGTCGCATGCTGAAAACCTTGTAGACTCAATATCTCATGATAGGAACAAATAAATACCTGCTATACTTGGCATCTGATGCATCATATTAAGAAGAAGAAGTCTGTACTTTTTTGTGTAAGTCAAAGGTCATCTGAGGTCACCAGAGGTCAAAGGTTGAAAACATTGTAAACACAACATCTCAAGTTAGGAAGCATGGATACTTTTCATACGAATCTTATTGAAATATTAATTATATAAAGAGTCTGGCTTTGATACTCAACTGTGTGCAAGGTGTACTTTGTGAGGAATGCTAACGAGATGTGAATAACCGTAAATTATGTGACTTAATCACTTAGAGCATTCTTATTGTTATATAGATACTAAAATTCCATCAAAATTTAGCTTTAATCTTAGTTCCACAAGTTAATTTCAAATATTGACAAGAAAGTACAACTTTGTTTAAACTTTACTAGTTTGAATGTTTTTAAAGCAACCGTTAAAGCTTATGAACTGCATTTGCTGTGGAATTTTGGCGTCACAAAATGATGCTGATTTACCAGTCAATAAAGACCTTTTATCTGAAATATGGATGATTTTATTATGCTTTATTATTTTGAGTAAATTTGTTAATTTTTCTCTCATACAGGGTCACTTCCTCTGTTGAAGAACATGTTGACTCAAATGATTGAAGCCCATCGGGAGTTGAAGTATTTCCATATCGGTGCCGATGAGGTTAAACTCGTTCACTTTACTATCAAGATATCAAGCCTTTCAATTTACCACAGACATTGTAAAGATGAAAAGGCCAAGTGATACCAAAAACAAATTACTTTTGATATGATCAATTAGAATGAAACATTCCATTTGTTTTCGTACTTTGTCTCAGAAAGGATCACAAAGAGATGTTAAAGTTCCACGGAGGAAGGAAGGCCATGCTACATTTAGCATTTCATAAACACTTGAATGAAAGCACAGTTAAGAAAGCTTGTCATGATGTTAAATTTGTTATAATTGTTTTAGTTTCTGAACTAAAATGGAATGATTGCTCCAGGTTTAATCGAATAGATTATTTATTGCTTGACCTTTTAAGAATTCCATTCCTTGTTTGTAACCTGTGTATGTTTGTCCTACGGCAGACAATGTGACAATTATTCTGTGAAAGACAGCATTCCAATCTGTTACTTCATCTCAGTACCTTGCTCAAAACCGAAGACAGTTTGTTGGAACTTATCAAGTTTTGGATCTTAATAGATCTATCAATCAATCAATCAATTAAAACAAGGTAAATTGCGCCAAATTTCTAAAGTCAAGAAAATGCTCTTAAGGATGAGTTTGTCTTAAGTTTCCTTTTGAAAGCTCTAGTTGACATTAGGAGCTGTATTAATGTCAGTGGCTAAGTATGTTCCAAAGTTCAGGAGATGCAAGAGAGAATGACCGAGGTGGCCAGATGAACCATCAACACCCAGAGGGTATTTGATTGAGTCATGGCCGGCTCATTTTCAAAAAATGCAATATTTTGAAAGAATTTTATTTTCCTGTATAGCTTGCAAGATAATCTAATAAGTATTCCTAATGCCATTTCATTTCCTGAATATTGCCTCATAGACGTAGATTTTTATATCCAAACGACCTATAAATATTTCCAATCTTAAATATGAAATCGCTGAATCCTACACCTAAATTGTTTTGTGTATAATTTTTTCATGGATTTATGATATTCACAGGTAATGTCACTTGGACAATGTCAACGTTGTCGGGAGAAGTTGGAAAAATCTGTCAACAACAGCTTGGCTGATATTTATCTCGGTCATGTCGCTCAAGTGCTCAAATTTATGAAGGACCAACAGCCCAATCTCCAGCTGATAATGTGGGATGATATGCTCAGAAAGATTGATGCATCACAAATTATCGGTAAGATTGATTAACCCCAATGGATGAAGGAGCCAATGTCATTTTTTAATCTTGTAGAATATTTCTTTTCATAAGGTACATCTTCAGAGAAAATTAATTAAAATTACATTCATAGCGGAAATTTGAGCGTGAAACCTCAAAACGTTATTACTTATTGCAGGGAGAAACCCATTCAAACATAGCTTTTTTCAATTTGAAATTATTATAAAAGTTACATATAGATGTCTTGTATCAAAAATGGTGAGGAATCGGTCTCGCCATTCCCTGGGTTTAAATGTCCAAATGGTTAGTTGAGTATTGTGAGCTTGCTTGTAGGTGTCTCATGCAGCTTTAATGTACGACGATGTAATATATTTAAAGAAACTCAAAACGTTATTACTTATTGCAGGGAGAAACCCATTCAAACATAGCTTTTTCCAATTTGAAATTATTATAAAAGTTACATATAGATGTCTTGTCTCAAAAATGGTGAGGAATCGGTCTCACCATTCCCTGGGTTTAAATGTCCAAATGGTTAGTAGCCTATTGTGAGCTTACTTGTAGATATCTTATGCAGCTTTAATGTAAGACAATATCATATATTTAAAGAATTCCTGTGATTGAATACTGCAAAGGAGCAGAGTGCCCAACCATCCTTTGTTCAGCATCTGACAGCTCTTTTGTTTTCTTCTTCTTCTCCTTCTTTTCTTGGGGGAGGGGGGTTGCCCTACTAGCAGGGGGGTAGGAAGCTTCCAAAAAGTGGGGGGCGCAACATCAGAGGGGCACTTTCTCATTCCACAACACTCGTTATGCTATAAACAGATACACACCGGCCATATCACTTACATATATATGATGTGTTAGTATGCTATCAATGCTATTATGGTGCATTGCAACATTGATTTTTTATTTATTGAGATTACTTATTGTTAACTGTGCTACAAAAAGATATGGGATGCCATTTTAAAAATAGCATGTACAGACTAAAAAAAATAATTAAAATGAAATATTAAAATTAACAAAGGCTTAAGATATCCAAAAGACAGTTCATCATCAAAGGGGCACATTTTATTTGCCAGTAGGGCATTTTTGCTATTTTGGTAAAAGGTAGGGGGCACGTTCCCCCAGTGCCCCCCGGCTCCTAACCCCCTGCCTACTAGACTTTTCTGCTTACATTGTGCGTCAGCTATATGATCATTTCTTGATTTATTTTACCTTTATTTGCAAATGACAGAATACAAACTCGGTGACCTCGTAGATCCCATGGTCTGGATATATTCCTCAGACGTCTACAATTTTCAAGAAATTGTTGGGAAACAAGGATGGGAAAGATTTGCCAAAATTTTTAGCCATTACTGGGCAGCGTCCGCATTTAAAGGTAACATTTACATCTTTTGAAGAAAACCCACAACAGGAAGAAAGAACCTTAGAGTATGAAAACGAAAGATGATGTCACTGTTACCTAAAACCCTTCTCCCAGCTCCAATCTCCTGACATCAGGATTACTGTGACCATTTAGTTCATGACGATACATTTCTGACATACCTTAGCTAGGGATTCAGGGGCCCCTGGTTTAATAGTGAAAGCTGGAACCCATCACCCTTACTTCATCTAATGAAAATGCCTTGAAAACTGTCTTTTTATATTTCAAAGATGGCAGTATTATTCCATACACTCATTCTTAGCATATTAACATATATGTCAGCATGGTCACCATGCTATATATCTGTTTGCTTCTAGCAGCGAGGTGTGATTGAAATGACATTATTTTACATTTCAGGCAGAAGATGATACCGTGGTTGGAAACATAGTAGTTTAATTTACAATCTGAGGCAGGTGGCTCCCTATTTGTTACAGCAGACCCAAGCTCCTCAAATGCAATGAATAACACTTTGTGAAAAGGGAAGGGGAAAAGAAGGAAAAGAAGGTAAAAGTGGGGGTGGCAAAATTTTGGAAAAAAAAAAAGCAAAAACAACAATACTAAATATACGAGAGACTCTACACATACTATATATACAACAAAATAGGGCTAAAAATAAAATCGCCACACCCATTTAAAAACACAAAAACATGAAAACTCGAGAGCCACACATTTTTGTACAACAGACACAACAACAGAAAAAAAAAGGTTGTTTTTCTCACTGTTTCATCTTTAATTTGAATATTAATTAGTTCAATCCTCTGAATAGAACCATTGTATTACTGTTAATACTATATATGTTTCTCGTGTAAACACTGAGAGATATTTGCCATTTTAAATTAGTGAATTTTTAAATTTGAAGTCTTTGGTACTTTATCCTCAACCCCCCCCCCCGCCCCTCACTCCCTCCTTCCACTTTCCATCTTTCAGGATGCTAGATTTACTTCTCCCAATTGCTATGAGGTGTCTTTTTTTCCTTCAGCAAAACTACATGTAATTGTAGCGGATAGCAGGAATGCCTGCAGATGTAGCTTGCTAAACAAATTTCCACTGTGTACCTTGTTTCGATCACAAATTATGTCTATAATTAATTTCAGTGTAAAAAATAATCTCAGAAGGGCAGCCCCAGGGCCCCAACCTGGGATCCACTCCCCATGAGATGAACAACGTTCTTCCTTCTTCTTATTTCTTTATTCGATTTAAGGAGCATTTGGTGGCTCCATATTCCTAGTCCCGACTGAATCTCATAAGGAAAGCCCCGGGCCCACAACCTGGATCCACTCCCTATAAGATGAACAACATATTGTTTTATTCTTTATTTGTTTAAAGGAGCATTCGGTGGCTCCTTATTCCTAGTCCCGACTGAATCTCATAAGGGCAGCCCTGACCCCCAACCTCGATCCACTCTCTATAAGACGAACAACGTTCTTTTTTTTTTCATTTTTCCTTTAACGGCGCATTCTGTGGCTCATTATTCCTAGTCCCGACTGAACCTCATTAGGGCAGCCCGGGCAGCCTGGGCAGCCCGGGCCCCCCAACCTGGACCCACTCCCTATAAGATGAACAACCTTCTCTTTTATTCTTTATTGTTTCAAGGAGCATTCGGTGGCTCCTTATTCCTAGTCCCAACTGGACGTCATATTCAGAACCATCATCTTTGGTTGAGAGAAATTCACGACAATGTACCGCAGACTTTCAAATGTAAAGGCATTGCCTTGACTGGCTGGCAGAGGTAAGGATATTTTATTACCAGGGAATCCTTGCACAGTGGCAGCATTACTAAACTCATAAACTGATTTTTTTTTTTTAAAGCTGAACCATACCCAACCATCGATATTTATTTTATATGTGACAGATATGCTTGTGAGGAACAAATTCCTCAGACAGCTAAGAAATCTATTACATCGTTTGGGAGATTTAATGTTTTTAACGTTCCTTCGCAAGGAAGTTCACTGAAGACTTGATCAAGTATAAATCGTAAATATGGCATCATCCAACCGCATATGTTTGAAATTCTTAATGGTTTTTATTTATGACAAAATTTGTTCTCAGTAAATGAAAAGGATTTTTTGGCAAATGATGGATCTAATATATTGTAGTTCTTAACACTAACTCTCACTGGCATTGCATTCAGTGTCAACAATGTTTACATTCACCTTGAAAATTATAAAGAGAAAAGCAAGGGAAAGTAAAAAGGCACACTTAGACATCACAGACTGACAAAGCGGCAGCCCTGCCCCCTCCCACAACTGATGTGACTTGTCACCAAAGATATCTCCCCAACGGGGCAAGATGTTCATTAGACCGCATTTGGGGTAGTTGTTTACCACGATTGTTTTTGCTAAATAAAGATGATTGCTGGGGGTAAATTTTGTTGAAGAGCTTTACCAGTATCAATTTACAATAAAAAAGAACTTTCTCCGTCTGTTATACATTAAATTTGCTTAGCAGTTTTTGGACCGTCTTAAAACTAAGAATGTCCGCTCACTTTGTTGGAGGGACAGTAAGCACACTGTCCGCCAAAGGACGCTCATTCTGTGCGCTCTTCCACCACAGCACATTCTCATGAAGTAGAAAATTTAATTCAAATTTGATGATAGATTTATTTTTGTCTGTTTTGTTGGTAAAACCAGAGTTTTAACAATAATCTTCAGTGCACAGAATGCCTTCCACCGACCTTCATGATGATAAATATCGCCTCTGCCTAGAATGTGGTCATAGGCTATGATACAAATTTGATTTGTTTGAAAAATGTAAGACAAAATGCAATCTTCGTGATGATTGGCTATATGTTTTCTTCATTGGGAGATTGTGGTCACCATGACAACTGACGACATATATATTATGGCTATTTTAAGGTCGTATCTCAGTTCTTGGTAGACCTTGTCTGCCATCTTGATGGAGAGGACTTCTGCATTTTATTCTTTCATTGGAAGAATGTTATCACCATGACAACAAAAGTGTGCTTCTCTGATGTCTTCATTAGGTATCAACATTTCAGCCCTTTGTGTGAGTTGCTACCAGCCGGTTTACCTAGCCTAGTCTGCAACTTACGGATACTTCAAGAAGGTAAGTTAACAAATTTTGCTGGGTTAAGATCATTTGTAGTATTGATTTCCTTTGGAAAGTATGGTGGCTAAATAGGGACATAAGAAAAACAGTAAGTGTCCTCAAATCTCAAAATTTTGACTTTTTATCTCAAAATTTTGACTTTTCATCTCAATTTTTTTCTTTCCGATGTCCCTATTAAGCCACCGTAGGAAAGGGCTCGTGAAACAGAACTTCACTTGACCAAGGCTAACACTGCCATGATCATATATTTGGTCATTATGTTGCAGATGTAATGCGACTGGACCAGGTTAGGTTGTTTGTTTTTGTGAAATCAGAAACATTGCCTTAACCGTTGGTTGATTGCTTGATCCAACTTAAACCTCCAAAACTTGTTCAAATATTTATTT
>KN882373.1:42524-54726 GCA_000934455.1 Apostichopus parvimensis
TATAATTCAAATTAATTTCCAATGTTTGATATAATTATATTAATTTCCTGCATGGTTATAATATGGACTCCCAAAAGGATGAACAAGAGACAATGTTAATTCAATTGATTGCATTTATCTACTGTGTTATTACATAATTTCCGGATTGATAGCATCGCCATGTTTCATCGATGTAGTAAAAGCCTACAGTTGCTATGTTCATGAGATGATGGACACAAACTTAAGTTGCTAAAAGTTAATATGTCATTGTAACTACCATTTCCAGCTTTGGGTTAAGATCATTTGTAGTATTGATTTCCTTTGGAAAGTACGGTGGCTAAATAGGGACATAAGAAAAAAAGTATGTGTCCTCAAATCTCAAAATTTTGACTTTTTATCTCAAAATTTTGACTTTTCATCTCAATTTTTTCTTTCCGATGTCCCTATTAAGCCACGGTAGGAAAGGGCTTGTGAAACAGAACTTCACTGGACCAGGTTACGTTGTTTGTTTTTGTGAAATCAGAAACATTGCCTTAACCGTTGGTTGATTGCTTGATCCAACTTAAACCTCCAAAACTTGTTCAAATATTTATTTCACTTCAAGGTAGTTTCAGGAGACACATGCACATGGATATCTCCAAACAGTTGGGTTTCTCATCGTTGATTTCACTAGACATGAAGATGCCAAGAAAACAACATGAGTAAGTAACTTCAGTTAAACTTTTTTTTAAATATTTTGCGGCTAGTGATTGATTTGCTATCTTCACACAATGATGACGTGTTTGCTGTAGGTTTGTCAATTTTCTAGTATAAACCTTGGGGCCTTAATTTGATTATTTCTGGAGTCAAGTCGTCATATTATATATATATTAGTAAAAAAACAAAAAATTCAAAAACTTGTTTGAGCGACTTTACGATGGAAACCAAGTGACTCAAGTCATGACTAGTTACCAGATTGTTGGAAAGTATGGCCAGCAGTGAAAGCTGCAATCTTCATTTTAGGTAATATCAATTAAGATCATAAATGAACTTAATATGACAGAATAATTCAGTGACCTGGCTTATAACTTAGGCTCATCCGCGAGCACAAATGTCTTTCTACATTTCTCAAGCCGTTCCTTCAACTTCAAACTTTAGTTTGGTTCCTTATTTGTAAACTGCTACTTCATTCAGGGGCTCTTTCAGATGTTGTTTCCATTTCTTTATATCTATAATTACTTCAACATTAAAATATGTTGCATAGATGTTATGTGAGTATTGTAGCATATGTAGGGTGGTGAAGTGGCCCCCTTAAAATCCCTTGGGACTGCATATGCTATTTGTAAGGTACAAATACTTGTTAACTGTGTGTGCGTCATGTCTATGAAAAGAAGTTACCTGAGAGTTATATTCAAAGATATCATTTCGATCATTTCTTATTTTCATTTAGCTATAACTTGGAAGAAGTGAGTCCGTTATCATTTCCAGGAAGTCTTATCTTCCAACTAGTTATCATCTTCTCAGAGTTGCTCCATATCCCGGCTGATGAAGTTACACCATTACATGCAGATCTCAGGTATGGGTAACGTTGTTTATACACATAAACACACACCTGCATCCACACAAACACACTTCAGTTTTTAATGACTGGCTGAACATCAAAAATTTAACCGTTTTGTCTTTTGGGGGGGGGGGGAGTGTCATAGCAAGGTGAGAATGTATTCTAAGCCCTGGTGGGGAGAGTTCCCCATGAAATTTGGTCCAACTCAAAATTTCAAAGGAAATTCTAGAGGAAAATTTTAGGCCTCTGGGTTTAAGCCCAGTGCTTGAGATGGATATATAGAGATCACCACCAACTAAGAAGTGGATAACTTAGTTAGTAGAGCACTGAGCTGGTAAGCAAGAGGTCACTGATTTGAATCCTGTCGTACTGATAAATTTCTGTACTCTTATCCACTTTACTATGTAAATCTCTGTGAATACAAATTCTAAAACTGTTTTTGGTTCCTCATCCTCCTTAGATTGCAGAAGATGCATGAAGTGAAGGAGCATATGCTGGTGGTGATGAAGACTGTGTACCACGAACCAACAATCACAGAATGGATAACGCAACGACTAATGCCAATGATTCAATACGTTGAGTTACATAAAGGATCCTCGACTGCTTCGTAGACGATGCTGAGTGATAAATGCCTTTACCAACATTCTTTTCTTGTGGTTCTTTACTACCGTTTTCAAATTTAACGTAAAGACACAGTTTTGTACCTGAAATCGATTCATTCGATTGACGGTACCAATCTTCCGTCCATTATTTCTGATGTCGTCTGATTTATATTATTTTGAGAAACAGTCAACTCGATGCTACTGTCCAACCAATGGAAACGATTGATCACAATGAAAAGCTGGCCGGGGAATTATCTAAAAACTTGAAAAGAGCAAAGGAATTTCCTGTAAGAACAACCCCACTACCAACCTTCCTCCAGCAAAGAAATAGATATATATATGGATCACTTCTAACTTAAAGGATGGATACCTCAGTTTTAAGATCTCAGGACTTGATATTCTAAGGTCATTGGTTTGAATCCTGTTCTAGCAACAACAGAAAATATTTCTTAACTTTGCTTTATTAAAAATTCGGTCAATATCTTCTCTGAACTATAAATATACATGCAAGCAACTTTTGCTTGAAACCTACCACTTTCTGGGTTGTACTGAATGCAAGAAGGCTGTGGTCCCTGGTTTCACAGTACCCAAGATGGTATAGCTGATGACTGATAACTCTCTTCCCCACCCATACCTCCCCCCCCCCCGCCCGACTGCAGTAAAAACATGGCTACATTACCTGGATTATTGCCAATTAAGTGATATCACATGTTATTGTATGTTGCAATTAAACTAAATACTGTAAACTTTTGGCTGATGACAAATAACTCCCTTCCCCATCCATACCTTCCCCCCACCCTCCCATAAGCAAAGATATGGTTACATTACCTGGATTATTGCCAATTAAGTGATATCACATGTTATTGCATGTTGCACTAAATATCATAAACTGTTAGTATAATTTTGTATCTACAAAGTTGTAATACTAGGAGTACTTGCCTTTTGGCTAATTACTGTCTTTTGACATTGTCAGTATTATTTGTATTTTAATTTGTATTCCAGCTTAATTTGAGACTTCAAACCACTTTATGCTGTTATCAACTATTAAAGGAAGTTTCCTTTTTAAAATGACCAAGAACATTCATTTTTAAAACATTAAGAATATGTTGCTTTGTTTGTGTGTGTCAACTAGCTTTCATGTGATTGATTTATGTCAACAAAAAACAATTAGGCATGATATTTATTGAAGCCAAATCTCACCATTTATTAATCACTTATGAACATTATTCAGTCCAAGGTTTATTACTTGCTGTCATATTGTCAAGATAATCCAGTGAAAATCAGAATAACAAGCAAAGTGAACATTCCGACATTTTTACTGTATTGATTTTTCACAAGATGTTGTCACCTCCCAGTCACACAGTATTATACAACTGAATGTTACACGGTAGGATTGGACCACCACTAACCACCACTCACACTTGGACCAACACTTACACTTCTGCATTCCTGTGTTATAAAGATACAAGCCACTCAAAAGGAAAGCTCTGACCTACTCCTTATATTTATATCGACTGCTTCCCATTATTTGGTATTTTGAATGTGCAAGTGAGATGAAGACATAAACAAAAACAATACGTTTTACTGTTGGATACACAGGCACATGTAGAGCCTATATAGGGCTAGATTTTGCCCTGAACAGATTTTTGCTTGGGCAGTCAAGTTTCAGAACCATTTTCTTTATAATATTCTTTAAACTGACAAATCAAAATGATCTCGGTGGTCAGAAATAAACTTTGCCGACTCAATTGAGAGTTATGGTGACCGCATCACTACAAGGAAGTTATCATTAACAATCCACTTTGTTCTGGTGGGTTGTATTGCTGTTGGGTAACTATCGGCAGTGGCCAGATTTATCTACCAGGGAGCAGGCGCGTAGCCAGGAATTTGCCAAGGGAGGGGCGACACTGTTGATTCGGCATTGCAAACTATCAAAGCGTAGCACCACCATGGTTGGCGCGAAGCGTACAAGAAAATTTTGGCTGAAAATGCCTCCCAGATCGCTAGCTAGTGAAAATACTAGCGATATCATAAAAACATTAAAAAAAAAAATCATGCTCAAGGGGGGGCGGCTGCCCCCTTCGCCACCCTCCCCCCCCCCCTTGGCTACGCGCCTGCCAGGGAGCCCCAGTGTGGTCCTCAAAAGTAGATTTTACTTTTAACAAAACTTAAAAAATTCTCATTAATTAGCAAAACTAGCCCAAATTTCTCATTGATTAATATTTTCACCTCAATTTTGCAGAATTTTTTCGACCTACACGCTCATATAAACATCTTCATAGTGCTCCGAAAATCACTATCCACTTTTACCAACATATAGAGCCGCGTATTGGGCTCTGCCAAATAAACTTAAAAAATCGCCGTATTGAGGGGAAGAGAAGGTCTGTGCAATCAAATGTGTACATTTACATCGCAAGAATATGATAATTAAGAACAGAATTATGAACCATTCCATATCGGGTAGGCAGCATCTACTGAAAGAGACTTTGGGAAATATTCGTTTGGTTAAGACAGTTCTAGGACAAGACTGGTTAAAGAATAAAATGGTCATTTTTATGCCAATATGATAATTAAGAACAGAATTATGAACCATTCCATGTCTGGTAGGCAGCATCTACTAAAACAGAGAACTTGGGAAATATTCGTTTGGTAAGGACAGTTTTAGGACAAGACTGTTAAAAGTCGACAATTGTCAGTTTTATGCCAATAATTAACATAAACATACGTTAAACGATGTCGATGCATTATCGTACAAACATGTACTGTATCGGGTCCGCAAGTCTCGCCTCTTTTGTGCCTGCGAAACATTTCAGAATACTTATTAATAAATTTTAAATAAACAAAGCATTCTTGGCTGGATCGGGCTTTAAACCATTGAACTCAACCAAACCAATGAGCGATGCAACCCCTGTTGAAGGACATTATCCTCCACCCTTACCCCAACACGGTGGCAAAATAGTTATCTGAAGGGATACCCACCAAATAAGGATTGATAGCCCATCCTGTTGGTAGAAAGACATGAGTTGTATTCCCTGTTGAGGTCACCATGTACACATATATTTGTATATTGAGTCGAATCATTTTCTACCCAGAAGTTTCTTTACTCTGTACCATTTTTAAAATTTTTTTATATATTTTTTTTCTCGGTCAGCTTTTCCGTTGTTCATTTATATATGAGGCTAAGTGGGTTCAATTGTTGTGACGGTGACCGTATTGGCGTACACACATCACACTGTTCGCATCTGAAAGACGGTGGTTTGGGTAAAGTGGAGATGGGGGCAAGGGGGGGGGGGGTGGCGCACGCTCATTACTTATACGTTTTATGACCATCAACAAAACAAAGCCAACCTGAGTTTCAGCAAATCGAATATCATAGCTAAGCCAAGAATATGGTTTACCGATATCTACCGCTACTTATATACAAGTAAAAAAGTATATATTCCGATTACAACTTGGATCCCATTTATAAGTCTATAATATGGAGTGGAGTGGTCGGCATAATTCTACAAATTTGTGAGCACGTGGCGCTTGTGAGATTTGCGCGTATCACCTGACTTGAATTGAATGATGGTAACACGATTATCTGATACACAAAGTGACTCGGCATTGGACTATTTTCATCTCTTCTTACTTCTTTAAACTTTACAATAAACTTAAAAATGACCACATTAATATAACTTTACAAGCTATAGGACCAACTTGAAGACGTACGTGGTCCTTTCCGGACATGCAGTATATACCCATGCATGTCCGTCTCCTCTGTGTTTTTGTGTTAATTAGTTAATAATCAACGCTTGAACAGAACGTCTGCATATTTGTTAGGTCTAAAAAACGCATATATTTCCAGGAGTTTCGCAACTGATATGGTACCAGTACCACATCCATTAATATAGGGCCTATTCAGTGGACACGGAGAAGGCCCATGCCAAAACCAATGACAACTTGACATAAACTTGTGTGTTGAAATATAAATGTTGGTCATCTGGAATCTTGCATCAGTTTCTTTTTTGCTTTTGCCTCCTCTTTCCTTTCCGATATTATTATCTCCTGTACGGCATGGATCACTGTCACTACAGCCGCTAAGACCACAAAGAATATTAAAACCCAAAAGAAGTCAAACATCTTGAAAGATTTAGCAGGCCGATAAGACTGACTTTCTTCAATTCATGCCAATATATCCATTCATTCATTCCTTCATCCACTGGATAATTCGAAACAAGAACGTTCTCATCGGTCAACGAGACACACGAGAATAGTAGAAGATTTATCCGCGTAAATGATTCGTTAATGAGTCTGAAGATTTCCACGACCCGGCTCGCAGAACCGATATCATATGTACGTTGTCAGAGGGGTGTGAAGATTTTCACGTAGATGTGGATATATTTATGGATACTTCCAATTGCAAGTTTCTGATAGTAGGCCTTATTAGTCGGTGGAGAACTTTAAATAGACATGTATTTGATTTGACTAGCGAATACAAAGCTGGTGGCGAATACGTACACCGTACGACCAGGGACGTAGCTAAGGCCTGATGATTGGGGGGGTGTAGTGTCTGAAATTCCAACTGGATGGGTTTTGGAGCAAGAAAATTCCGACTGCTGCCTTGTACCCACCCCCCCCCCCTCTCCCCGTACTACTCGTCAACATTAACATGTCGAACGCGCGCGCAGCGCGCGAAATTTTTTTTCGATACATTTGCACACTGGCCCTCACTTCACAAACTTATTAATCACTCTGGCTAAGCAAGTTAGCAACTGAGTAAAGTTATCTGCTTCTAGGCTACATGGACTACTAACTACAAAGGCTATGTTAATGTAACAAAGGGGAATTTTTTTTTTTCAAACAAATTATATTTGACGACATAGTGAATTACCAAAAAATACAGTGCTTTTTACTAGCACGCTTAATATTGCTTTCTTGGGGGGGGGGGGGGGGGGGCTATTGATCACTCACATGAAAAACTTTCAATTGTGCACTTCATTCCAACTGAGCATTTAGAATGAAGTGAACAATTAAACATTTTGCAGAAAAATGTTGAGTTGACGAGATATGATAAGTTGTCAATTAAACATTTTGCAGAAAAATGTCCAATTGACGAGATAGGCTATGATAAGTAATTGTCAATTAAACATTTTCAGAAATTTTTTCAATTGCTCAGTTAAAGCAACTGAGCAATCCAACATTTTTCTGATTTTTTATAAGATTTTATCTTGTTATCTAAACAATTTACTGAAAAATGTCAACTTATGGGGCAAAGTTTTTCTTATTGATGGCACTTTTAAGCTTCCGTAGATTAACATTGAGTGTTTTAATCGTATACCATACAATGTATATGCTGAACTTACTTGAAGCTAGCGAACAGGGTCAACCCAACCAATAGCAAAATTAATACATAAATTAACTGAATTGAAGCTGGCGAACGTTGTACAGTAGTTCTATTAGAATTTTTTTTTTAGAGTAATTCAAAATCATACGAAGTTTTGTATGGTGGAGTATAAGGATCGCGAGATACAATTTCTCAATGTGACAAGGAAAACGTGGTAAATATGACTGATCAAAGGACAATTTTGACCGAAAATTTTAGGTCAGTCACAAATTACAAGAATATGTGAAAATGAGAGTGCGACAGTCGGAAAATTAGAGTGCGACAGTCGGAAATTCCGACTGTTGCACTGAAATTTTCCAACTATCGTCAGTTTTACCAAGATTGGGGGGTGAGACACCCCCCCCACACCCCCCCTCTAGCGACGTCCCTGCGTACGACTACTGCAAATGTTTCTATACTATCCAGCATTGAACTATATCGTCAGTTTATGAATGACGTCAGATTAACGATCGTGATCCTTTACTTACATCAAATGTTCTATCAACCTCTTGTCGGTTAAATCGAGAAAGTTATAACGCACCAAGTATCAGTATGAAGAATTATAATTAAATCAGTAGACACACTATCGGTCTGTCATGTTTACGAATCTTTAACTTCCTTGCGGCGACCTGGAGGTGGCCATTCTACGGGCCAGACAAGATCTTTGAAACTTTCCACAAGTGGTCCAAGTGATATGAAAAATAAGATAATCGCTACAACGGTCGCTAAGTTAAGCTCCATCGCCCTTGCGAGTAAAACCGTAAACGAATTATATAATATGTGAAACAATGCAATTATATATACGAAGTTCCAACTATATATTGGTTTATATAGCTCCAATACACTGCACAGCCAGTGTCAATCAAGTACTACGCCGTTGTGGTATAGCGTAGGTCCTTGAATTGAACATCAAGGAGATAGATGAGTCCCCAAAACGACAAGTTCCTGTCTGTACATTATACATAGGCTACAGTACATTAAGTAGTACAGCCAATAATAATATGGTGTTTCGTGGAATGGCAGCTTAGCTATTAGTTTGTGTGGCAACTAGTACACTGAATCTACTCAACAAGTTCCGCTTCACTGATTTTATCAGAAGGACAAAGTTCACTTCCTCATATCGCCGTTTCCTGATTGTATAGGGTATATGTTAGTGTACAGATCAGTGGTATATACATATATAGGGCCCATGTTGGCGTGAACTGTATGTATTATGCTATAAATGATTTGATAAGAAACAAAGATGTATATTCTGATAACCATATCCAGGCGCGTAGCCAAGGGGAGGGGGCGAAGGGGGCAGCCGCCGCCCCCCCCCCTGGGCATATTTGTTTGTACGTTTTTATGATATCGCTAGTAATTTCAAAAGAGAAAATGCTTAAATGCAACTTACAAGGCCTGGGAAGTGCCATTTCCAGCGTTCTGGGAGGCATTTTCAGCCAAAATTTTCTTTTACGCTTCGCGCCAACTCATGGTGGCGCTACGCTTAGATAGTTTGCAATGCCGTATCTACGGCTCTGATATAGTTTGCCTACATTTTCGCCCTTCCCTTGGCAAATTCCTGGCTACGCGCCTGACCATATCTTGAAGGATGTGAATTTTATTTACAAGTACTTACTTAGCCAATATTAATTGTCAACAATTTATTTCCTAAACGAAACTTTACGGCTATACGTCTCTCGTTGGGATTTAGGAAGTGAAATTCACTGAAATGTTTTCAGCATAGCCAAGTTCTCAGTACATGCGAAAGCGGAAAGGAGTCATAGAGAAAAGGTTGGTGCTTACAAGTATACAATCCCCTCCGTCCCCTCCTCCACCCTTGAGATGCAAGTCTGGCATTAAGACCCCCATTAAATGTAACCTATGTCATTTCTGATGAGCAAGCTTGTTAAGGCTGCAATTTGCGTCGGGTTATATGTTTTGGTGTCATTCATAAAACATGTATGATTTTATTGACATATATAATACTTGCACGTTAATTATGATTAAATACCCCATAATCTTGATTAGCTAATAAACGAATTTATGTCCCGTTTGGTCTGTTTCTAATTAGCCTTGGTCTTTCCATAACTTAGCGAACGGCAGAGTACTGTGAACACATGTGCAAAACAGAGCTACCCATGCATGGGAAATGTTCTGCCGCTCGCGAGAAGTGGCACGTGCCACCTTATAGCAAGGGGGAAAGCACGAAATAAGTATACTTTGTGAGTTATTGTGAGCCTAATTATGAAAGGATAATTCTACATCAGAGATGGACAATGTGTATGTTAAGTAATTTCCCATATTCTCAATTTTCACTAGAGCATAGTACGTCCTTTAATGCCGAGACCCACGGATTCTGCATAAACTTTTACCCGCGGCACCCAAGATCAAATCGTTTTCCGAGTTACATCGGGCGGAGCCAGGTAGAGCCCCGGGGGACAACTATGCCACCGGAACCCCTTTCTGCACCCTCCATTGTGCCGTAGATCTACAGATCGAGAATATATTAGTCTTTATCGCATATTTTCTAGACTCTTTCATATCTTCACGGGCCTCTAAAGTGATCCCTGGCACTAGAAATGTAGCCCACGCCGTACCCTCTCTCGTAAGGTCTGTGCAAATGGTGAGTGTTCATTCTTTGTTCCTCTCTCCACTATTAATTTTTCCCCAGCCCGGAAAACACGTCGAGGTCACGGTCAATATATATGTAGAACGAATAACAGTAAGAAAAACTGTTTTTAATACTAACAAAGGAACTTTGCTGGGAGCATATATGGAAATAAATAACAATACAAAAGGATAAACAGAACCTAACGCCGATAGAGTATTAATCAATGGTCACTTTTATAAAGAAGCACACGTACCACGTTCACGGGGGTTCTGACGAGCATTAATGAAATTAACTTGACCATTCCGCTTTAGGCGGGAATATATCGGTCCGAGGTCGTCGTTGAGTGGTTCGATCGATATGGCTCGACGTTTTGCCTTGTGCCTGCGTTATGCCGACACCATGCTGTGAAAAAAGAATCTGGTCGTAGTATTTAGAGGAAGTAAACCTGCGTCATCATATTTCACAACGAACAGTTTATAAGTGGGGCTACTATAGTGTGTCCGTATATAAGTAGGAGGTCTAGTCTCTTTGTGTGAAATTTGCGTTGAAAATAATGCAAACATTTGTACTACTATAATCTACTCGAGAAGTAGATACAAATTATATCTGTTGTACCACCTACAGTTCGCACTCCTTAACACCAAAGGACTGGAAATAACGTTTATAAACTAGTGTATATGCAGAAGTGTGCCTTTTACGACACGATGTCTGTAACGAAATTCTAAGTTTAAAACAATAAGACCAGCGAAGGGGAGGAATTAACGGTAAACATATATGCAAGTGGTTTATTGTATTATTCTACCACTTGACTATGAAGGAAAGGGATGGGGACGGGTGTATTTATTTCTCAAGTCTGATGTATAAAATGTATTTCTATATCGTTATTAAAAGGAACAGATAATAATTAAATAAGAAATATAATACGTTTGTATTGATTTTGTGTCGACATTTATTTGATTTTGCATCATCATAAAAAAAATTATACTTCATAAAAACATTGTACATGGCAAAGTGATTCATTTACAATATTATACACTACCGGTATTAACTTTTAGAAACAATGGCAAATTTAATTAAGTAAAATACACATTATCAGTTATATTACGATGTTGCATAATAGAAAAAAAAATTAAAACTTAGTTTTGGTTTGAAGTCATGTCGTTTATAAAAGTCAAATTGAAAATATTTACACTATTTTAAAATTATATTATAAGAGTTGTTTAATTTGTCCTATATGTAAAAGCTAACTTCGAAACCGTCATAATTTTCGAAATAATTAAACTGTTTGTTTTGTTAAATAAACCTTCATGTATTTTGATTATAGCAAGTTTTAAACCTGCATAAAATACCAAGACTATGACTTAAAATGGAAATAAAATTACCTTAAATGTTTCCTGGGATAGACTACTCTGATGTAAGTTGGTTGTATCAGGTTTTAAGCCTGTCTAACTTACATTCATTTAAGGTAAGTTGCAAAAATAAAAAGAGTAAGTTTTGGACTCCACAGGAACAACGAATATTGTCATAAACGTGCCATGAAGGAACCCTTTTAAAGTTGGTTGTAGCAGGTTTTCAGCCTGCCTAACTTACAATAAAGTTTAGGCTAAGATCACCCCATAACCCAATAATACATGGTAAAAACAAAGTAACTTTGAAATATGTAACCATACAATAACAAGGAGGAATCAAATTTACTTAAAACATTATCGGAAAATGAAAATACTGTGTGTGTGTTGATGACTAATTGGTTGCAGCAGGATTTTAGCCTGCCTAGTTAGCATATGTATAAAATGATAAACTTAACCAAATACAAATACCAATTACCACCGAATATTAATTAATTTTGTCAGTATTACTGTATTTCAATTATTTTCTATAAAATTATGTTTACAGCATGTGAGATTGAAACATTATTTGTCAGTGTATCCAGAGGAAAGCCGACGATAGCTCATTGTGTTTGCATACAATATTTAACCTTTTCATAACAAGCAATGCATAGCTTTGAGGAATTTAACATTTAAGTTGGCTGTATCAGGTTTTAAGCCTGTCTAACTTACATTAATTTTAGAAAAGTTGCCAAAAAAGGAGTAAGTTTTGGACTCCACAGAAAAATGAAAATACTG
>KN882373.1:67085-81197 GCA_000934455.1 Apostichopus parvimensis
GGTGTCGGCAGCATTAGGCTAGGCTCCTAGTGTTATATAATGTGTGCATAGTCGGTTCGCTTCGAGAGTAAGGCCTAGCTGTAATAGTGTGAAAATGTCCTTGTCAGGCGTTCGTCCCGCGGTATCAAGGATAGCCGTAAGTACTTGTACCAAAAACTTAGAAACTATGTCATCAATGTTTTGATCGAAAACTTTTTGGGCCAAACCTTTCTGATATCGGTGAGGCTACCCGATATCCCTCCAGATCTAGACTAGGCCTAGTCTACTGTAACCTAACACACTAATGTCGCACAATTTAATTGTAACAATATTGTTAACATTGGTAAGGCTTGGCTGGCCCGTCGGCCTAATGTTAGTGTACTGTTAATTGTGTTAGTAACATAGTTAGACCTCATTAACTCAGTTTGAACAAATGGTATGACCTTTTGTACATTAGGCATAGTTTCCACTCTCAATTTCAGACATGATATTGAAAAGGGTCCAATTGGTTTGGCGAGCAGTAGCAAGTAACCTGCGGCCTGTACAATTGTAATTGTCACTAAGTTTGGCATAAAGAACAGTTGGGTCTAGGCTAGGTCCTTAGTTAGAATACCTCACCATTCAGAAGGTCTCTTTTTTGGATGGGTCTCAGTCAATACTTTTAAGCTATTAAACTTCTGCACCCAGTGCCAGCTGTTTAACTTCTCTACCCAACTCCAGTACAAAATATTCTTCCCCACTGGGACTCGGTCTCCAGCCAAAAAGTAAAATAGACCTAATAATAAAATAATCACCAACCCAGCAAGACTATACTGTTCAACAAGATGTCAATGTTCTGCATTAATGTGTCATTCTCAAAACGTTAATGAGGTACTAGGCTACATAAGAAAGTAACAACTTCTCCACCTTGCAAAATAAATCAATAATTCTCTTACTCTTTTCCAGTAAGAATATCCTGTTAGTGTTGGAGAAGATGTCAATGTCTGCAGTTGACCTATTTGGCATCTCAAAAGTTTTTATTTTAAGAATTCTGCCTGACTTCTTAAATATGTGATTTTATTGATTGCACCTCACATTGAATCTCTGGCAATCAGTTACTCCAACAAAAAAACTGTATTTGTGTTCATACGACCAATTGAGCTTTGTCGGTTGTCCAATAGATGATGGGTGTAACTTACATCAAGTTCCAATTGCATTGGAACTATGACCTTGAAAATATTAAAATAAAACAAAAATAGTGGTAAGCCTTTATGATCCACCCATAGGAGAGTTTAACTGGTGTTCTATTCACCAAACCGATACATTTCTCCTACTGTACAGTGTACATATTGGTCTTTCGGACAACCAAATATGCTGTCTGGACAACCAAAAACAAGACCTGGTTGTCCTTCATAAAAGGAAGGCCCATTAACTTACAAAGTTTCAGAGACCAAAATACTTACAGTAGAAAGGCTATCTGACACTGGTTACTTCTAGTAAAAGATGTCAAAGCAGATGAAAAAAGAAATGTAATTTTGCAAGAACACTGCCGTATTTATAACTGCAGTCAGTACTGCAACTAAAGGTAACATCTTTGACAACACTTTAAATAAACTAGACTATGTGGAAGTGGTTTTTCTTTGGATTCAAGCATAACACTTTACTTTTGGTTTGAATTTCAGAGGAGGTGCTATTCTGCTCAGGCTTCTGCCACAAGGAAGAGCGAAGAAGGGGCGATTTTACCAAAACAAGATGTTGTGGTAAAGAAAACAATATTTCTTTATTTTTTAATGTTCATATGCATGCATGTTGTAACAGTGTATTAAATTATCTCTCCACCTACCTGCTTTACAAAAAATCCCAGAAAATCAATCCAGCAAGATATCAGTACTAACGTTTAATAAACACATATCAGCACATCCTAAGTAATTTTCTCAGACTATTACTAGTGAAATGAACTACGGTATATATGTCTTCATTCACAATACCAGTCTACAAGGTACCAATTTGGAAAAAAAAAATCATTACATATGGTAAAAGCTTGATTAAAAACAACCCATGCTCTGTTAGTTATGCTAAGTTTGTTGACTTTTTTCACTTAGCAGTAAAGATGTCTTTCTTCATTGCCAGTTGTCACTCTTCAGAAATGGCTGAACCGCTTTGTAGAGTAACAGATAATACAAAATGTTAAAAAGACATAGCTCATAGTAAATACCGCTACTGTAGGTATAAATTTTCTTTCCTAACCTTTACACCTGTAGGTCTCCAAACTAGCCAATGGCTTAACGGTGGCATCATTGGACAACTACTCTCCTGTCTCGAAGGTCAGTGTTGTCGTCAATGCCGGTTCGAGATACGAGACATCAGAAAATCTGGGAATCACACACTGCCTCCGGAAATTTGCTAATTTGGTAAGTTACAGTGACTACAGACAGGGTCTTCTCACTAGTTTCATCTTCCTTAAAGTGATCTAATAGAATCATGCTTGATGGCTCTTTGCCTGTATTCATATTGTTGTGAAGTTAAATGCGGTTAATTTCCAGCAGTGCATATTTATATGGGCCAGTCCATATTACATGAGTGTGATTCATTTTTGGTGTCCTCCAATGCACACACTACCACTACCACACTACCTGCACACACTACCAACTATGTTTGACTGAACATTTTATTTGAAACTTTTAGCAAGTTTGCACATGGTTGTGAATATCCTGATGCTTTATTTGTTAGTTTATTATGAAGAATATATGCCATACCTGTACCATAAATTAACTAACCAGTCTTTTCTATGCCACTATCTTTATTTTATTGTAGACATCAAAGGGAGCATCCAGTTTCAGCATTAGTCGAGGACTTGAGGACATCGGAGCCAGTATGGAGGCAACAACCACAAAAGAGCACATGATATATACCGTTCAATGCTTGAGAGATAACTTGTAAGTCATCATCCACCTCCTAACACCCCCCCCCCCTTCCCTCCCCTCCAATGGTAAGACCCATGGCTCATCTTTTCTCTTCCAAGATGACAAAATATCTCACAAGATCAAAAAATAATTTTTTGCAAATATAAAAATACTTGCTTACAATCAAAGCAACTCTTACTCTAGTTTTGTATGATACATTAAATCTTGTAAGATAAAAGTCAGACATAACAAAAAGCAGAGAACTCAGTGCAAACAATAAAATGTGGATTATTAGGAGAATTTTTTCCCTCGAAGTGTGGATTAAATTGTGTGAAAGTTTTTATTTTAGTTATCATGAATTTTAAGAAGCTGAACCTTTCATTCTAAAGTTTAAGATAAAACTGTCAGTAGCATTACATGACTTTTCTATCTTGGTTATTTTTCACATTTTAATTTCAGAGATACAGCATGCCATTATCTGACCGCTGTGACGACGGGTCAAGAGTTCCGGGACTGGGAAGTGAAAGACAATAAAATCAGACTGAAAATGGATCTAGCTGTCAGAAATAATGACTTAATTGCTGGTAACTAAATCTTTTCATAAGGGACTTCCCCATTAATCCAGCAATTATTACATCTGCTTGCCAAGCATTCAGGCAGATAAAAGGCAGAGGGTAACCATAATATGCTTACTGGTACATGTGATAGTCGGTTTGTAGGGAAATCCACAAAATTACCTCAAACTTCCTGGCAAAAGGAACGTATGTGCATTAAGTACCACAAAATTCCAATAATTAATGTTTTATCCCCAAAAAACGGGCACTACTAAAGTGTTATTAGTTTTTCATCAACAGGGCATTTTGTATGTATCTAAAAACCACTTTTAATGACAACTAAAAAGTTTCATTTTTTTGGTCACAATAAAGAAAAGAGGGTACTTAATACTTTTCATTAACATAAACAGGAACGTCGTGAAAGGAAAATTCTCAAAAGTGGATGTAGGTGGGTTCCTTATCTCCTGGAGTTTGCTGCCCCTTTGTTCACTAGTCATTTTGCTCTCATTAGTTCTCATTTTAAGTGCTGTTGAGATTTTGTCCATTGTAGTGCAATTATTTTCTGCTGGACACCTTTTATTCAACAACTTTCTCTTCAGTTATTCCCATCCGGTTTTGTCTCTTCTTTTCCTCAGACGTTATCGAGGGTCTTCACTCTGCTGCTTTCCGCTCGTCTCTCGGTAAATCTCTTTATGCACCAGAGTTTATGATCCCCAGCATCAGTCCTGAGTCGCTGCATGACTTTGTGGACGGTCACTTCTTGGCCGGTAATATGGCTCTCGTTGGAGTTGGTAAGAAAGCACTGTTTTGTTCTTGTAGTTAAAGGTTTAGTTCCATGGCCGAGTTAAAACTGTAATTACCCAAAAGTAACCACAGTTTTCTTCTGTTTACTCCCTCCCTACCTCCCTCCCAATGCTTTGGTAGTTAAGTTTAATGTATTATTGTGGTAGCTTAGTCTGATGTTTCTATTTGTTTTCTATACAAATTCCTCAGGTGTGAGGTTTAAAAGAACTTTGAAATACCTTACTGGTGACATCATAACCATGGTTACTAATTTTGAGGTGACAAACGGTAGCTTTGCTACCAGTGTTGTGTTGTGAAACATTAGACATACTCATTCCATCTTCAAGCAGGTCCCAAAATGTTCTCACTCATTCGTCAAAAAGGAAAATAGGGAGTTTCCCACCCTAGACTTATTTTTTTGTTCCCCTCAATTCTACAGGTGTCGATCATGATGACCTCAGAGCGTTCGGTGACAAGATGCCTCTGAAGGAAGGAGGAGTTGTACAGAAAGTACCAGCAAAATTTCATGGCGGTAGGTTTATTTCAAGGAGATTATTTCATTTCATTCACGGGACACAATGGAAGCCATTATATGCAAAACGTTGTGAATTAAGAGGGATTTGTAATTTTCAGCAAGCAGACTGTATTAAAGATATCTCCATAGCTGCATCCTAATACAACCTTGTAAATTTGATATCACCACTTGACTTTGCCTTCTTCCGTCTAGGCCAACAAAGTCGCAATCCCACCAATTCAGCGCTAGCATTTGCAGCCATTGGAGTGGAGGGCACCAGCCTGTCCAGTAAGGATCTCCTCACTGCTGGTATTTTGCAACATTTGATGGGAGTAGGGCAGCATGTTAAGTGGGGGAGCAATGTAGCCTCTTCTCGACTGAACCAAAGTGCAGCACAGGTCACGCCTTTGCCATCCTCAGTAAGTGTGTTTGATTATTATAATTAAGAGGATAGGTGTTCATATGGTGGAATGTTGAAAATTCACTTAGTGTCCACTTAGGTTTATGTTCGAAAAGTCAACATTTCAAATCATGTAATGTTTGGAAAGTCATTGTTCACATAGTGTAATGTTTGTCTCAGTATTTCATAGATTATTCAAGCCATTGAAACCCTTTGCACCACAAATATGGGCTTGGAATAACCAACATTGTGGTAGCAGCTTTCATCAAAACATTCTTGAGCTTGCCACCCTCCTCTTCTAAAAATGATAATACAAAAAACGGTAGAATCAAAGTTTCCATCTAGTTTTCAACTCTTATTCTGATGTAAACATTTTCTCTTCTTATTTCCATTTCCTTTCCAGACAAACTGTTTCAACTTGGCATACACCGATGCTGGCATCTTTGGAGTTTGTGCTATCACTCAGAGCCAGGATATGAATCCTGTAAGCAAATAATAATTTTAATACTTTAATGAATTTTTGTATATATATATATACGTCTTTTTATTTGCTATAAATAAAAAGCAGAGAATGTGAGATAGTGTACGAATACAATACTGGTCATTAATCCATTCTCATTGATATAAACATATTGCATCTGTCATCGTTTGATGCTGTCGTTGGTCTTTCTGTGATAACTTAACTTGTTACTAATATCCCTTTCCTTTATATTTCATTTTCTCTCAGATTTTGAAGTCTGTCATGGGTGTTTTCAGAGCTGCAACAAAAGGAAATATTGATTCCAAAGACTTTCAGAGGGCAAAGTGAGTTTATCTCTCCTAATATTCTCCTCCACATATTTGTTTGTTATGGAGAAAATTTAGTAATTTGTCTTATTTGGTTTCAACACTATATTTCAAGCTATAGCAGGCATTATAATGCATAAAGTACAAAGTGGTGAAAACTTAGAAGAGTCCAGCACTAGATAACAAGTCAAGCCTATATTAGAACATGATAAACAGACTCGTAACGGCTGGCTGTAGGTTTATAATTTTCATGTGTCTTAGACGGTTTAAGAAGCTACCAACTACAGTCCAGTTTGTGTTTCTGTACCACTCCTTCTTTTTCTTGAAAAAGGACGTAACGAAACATGAGTGGCTGAAGAATGAAAAGAAAATTGTATATACAGAGATGAAGAGAATCAAAGTGTAATTGCTGCAGACAGTAACTTGCCCACTTATTCCTACCCAACCTTGTCTGGTATGAACGTTATCTGAGTTTAGCATCTGTGTGTTGTCTCGAAAGATAAAGGACCCTTACCATGGTCTTCTGTTGTTACTGCCATTAGTGTTCAACAAAATGAGAATGTATTGTATCTCGATGATATACAGGCTCTCAAAATTTAGTTTTATCGCCCTCTGTCGTCAGGAACCAGCTGAAATCATCCCTTCTCATGAAATACGAGAACCAAGAGACCATCCTGGAGGATATCGCCATCCAAGCCCTGGCGACCGGAGGGTTCAAACCAATCTCCGAGGTGGTAGCTGACATCGATGCAATCACCGCCGATGATGCAGTCAGGGTGAGTACCAACCGTTGAATATTTATGAGAAGTTCTTACGCTAGCACCGCTCTAAAAATCATACGGTAGAAGCGTGACATGAAAGTCGGGTCGAAAAGAAATTGTCCCAACTTTGCGAGGATTGCAACAATGAAATGCAAAAAAGGGTTATTTTTCTGTTAAATTTAGTGATTTTTTTTAGGATCCTGTCAAAGGGTTTGTGTAATCTTGAACAGTTACCAGCATTCTTATTGTGGTCTCAATGCATTTTCTTTTCTGTTTTTCTTTTTAAATCATACTGCTACACTTCCGTGATCGATTTGGCCATATTCTGTTCTATGAGAACGATAGTCGTTAAGTTACATAATTTGAAAAGTCTAGCGGTCTCAATGGAATTATTGCTTGCAAGAAACTTCTTGACTGAGAAATGCATCTGTATTAAGTCATCGTTTGGTCGGATTCATTGCTTTTGAAAATATGTCTACCTGTAGCATAAAATTTGCTTTGATAAGTAACAACATCGCAGTTGCGGTAAAGAGTGCCAGCAGGGAAAAAAACAGCTTACGATAGACCTTGCTGTATCATGCTTCATGAATATTCACTAAACCAATATGCTTACATTTTCTGGAACCACTTCCATTTCTATTGAGATTCACTTAAGTGTGAAATGGATTTCTTTGGTTATGAAATTTTCTTGTATCAAATAAATAGAAAAAAAGTAAAGAATTTACTAAAATATCACTTGTTTTATTCTTACAGCTTGCCAAGAAGATGTTCAACGGGCAGCCTTCCATGGCCGTTAGCGGAAATTTGTCAAACACAAGCTACCTGGAGGAATTGATGTCTGCTTAATGAAAGGGACTCATAGTTCAAAAATGGAAGAAAGAAAAAAAACGTTTATTAAAAAAAAGATGTTGCTATTTGCTGATTGTCTGTAAAACTTGAGTCTTTACAGCAGATATTTATGTTTTTGAGAATTATAGAAGAGAAATGTGTTCAAATACCTTCGAGTAACTTTTCAGTATGTTTATTGCTGCAGTCTTGTAGTAATGATGCCAGTGAGCATTGAATGGTCTTCTTGTAAGAGATTTTTTTAAGTGATTTTTTTTAGATGGTTGAGATGAATCAGTTGTTCCACAGAGACATTGTAGTTAATGATGTGGCAAATGGTCACTCTTTGATAGGAGGTGGCCAGGTGGGCATATCAGGATTTGGCAGGACTAATCGGAAGGAGGCGTAACCTAGCAGGAGTAGGCGGGACTTATCAGGGAGCTTGGAATGCATGTTGTAATGTTTATTTTCAACTTCTATAATATATATTCATGTTTTGTTCAACAGCAGTATGAAAATAATCGATAAAAATTCTTCCAAAATCTCTTTGAAATGTCTTTAAACCATGGAAAGTGGGTCTCAACTTGGATGACCCACAGTTAAAGCAAAGATTTATGCATGATTTGTAGATATCAGGGGGAACTTGTACACATAAGTGTTTTAATGCTTCCACTATCAAACCTTTTGTAAACATTCTTAGTTTCTCACACATGCGATGTATTTTATCAGTAGATATATCAGCAAGGTCACATCGCACTCAAAAAGATATATTTCACCTAAGAAAATTCTTCAGTTAGTATCTGGCAGTTTATTGTAGCCATATCGCTGCAACGAAAGGAAATATTGATTTCAAAAGACTTTCAGAGGACATTGTGAGTTTTTCTTCCAAAATATTCTGTTCGAAAAGTATGCTGGATATGGATTTGAAAATATGTAAAGTTTAATTCTAGAAATTTATGAGGCGTTAGCATAATAGATCTTTATAACTTTGGAAAGTTTGTTACTATGATAATGTATTTGATCACTTGTTTGGCAGTGGTCTGTGATGTGACTGGCTGGCATGACACTGTTTGAAATATGAGAACTCCGACCACATTGTATCGATGCAGCCTTCACTATTACATTACACGTGTTCTTAAATGTTAAATGTATGATGAAAAGTTACTCAAAGGTGGTTTCTCATAACGCTGTTTGTTATGGAGTGAATATAAAACAGTTCAAGAAGACCTATATCTCTTTGTGTTATCTCTCATTGTTTAGATTATGTTACAATGCATAACCACCTTCCACCCCCTCAAGACCACACCCACCCCCCCCACTCCCCCGACCACATCCTCCCCTAAGAGGAAGACCCTCATTGTAGGGTGTAAATATGTTTCTTTGAAGCAACTCATTGATTTATCCTCTATGATAAGAGGAAAGTATTTGTCATGAAAAGAGACATAAATGAAATCGATTTCAAGCCGCTGCTAATGTTAAATAACAACTTATCAATATTAACTCATTTTTTTGAGTTTAACATAAAATAAAAGTTCATTTCTTCACAATTCATTATTCTACAATGTGTATATAAGGTAACGATATGTGTATCTCCAACTCATCGTTCAGCAACGAGTATGACGAAAAGAAGGACATTTTAATTTATCTTTGATTGGCAATCCTTGGAATTCTCTTCATTTATTTCTTGTGCGATTGTGGTTGACTGAAGACACATATTGTTTTTTGTGTGTGTGAACTTTGTTTAGTTTTTGCTAAAGAAGACACAGATTTAACTATATCAACTTTATCTAACCTTAATTTATGAATATACGAGCCAAAAACTTGGGATACAAAAATGTAAGCTCACCTTATGCGTATTATAACGGTTACGCTTTAATACCTAGCCTACCAGTCATGGAGTTGTTTCTGTCATTCTTATATCAGGGTGGTGGTCTTAGCTGAATCATAACATTTACCCACTTCTTAAAGGGTGTGAAGACTCGCGCAAAAAGAAACGTCTAATGCCGGTAATCTGACCTACTTTCGAATGAGGTGTAACAGAAGTGTTAGACACCACCATCGATCCCAGAAAATACGCGCACAGCTTGCTACCTTCGGTAATTAGACACTTGTGTACAGTCAGTACATACAGCTGCGGTCAATACCCACAGCACAGTGTGCAAACGATACAGCGATGGACATCTCAGGTCCAGCTAAAGATAACAAGGTATCACGTTTCATTACTGTCTGCATTTTGTAGCGACAAGCAGAAAACTTCACTTGCAAGCAACGGAAAGTTAACTTTTTCAGAGCGCGGCACGCGGTTTGGGGCGAGTCTTGCCATGCCTTTAATGTGTTCATAAACCCTATGTAATCATTATAGTTGTAAATCTCACGGATTCGCACAAACACGTATAGTTATATGTAATATTTCATTAGCGTGATTCTGTTCGCTTCTATTTGACCTCGGTTCTCGTAAAATCCCGGAATGACTGATTCGACATAATGCGGGTCTGGATTTACAACAGATCAACGTCATGATTCTGAAACAAAACAACAACACACAGGCTGTAGTTTATTGTAGCTTGTATGAAAATGGTGAGCTTCCACGTACGCACGTTAATTATAAGCTGATTTATTTGTTTCGCTACACTGCTGGACAATATATGAGTGGTCGTTGTTTTTAGGGGAAACAGTTGATCAAGTTGAATCGATATGGCTTCACCGGCTGTTGGAATGACCTTCCGCTGATACCAGTCTTAGGTCGTTTATTCCAGTTTTTTCTTGCAAAGGGCTTTCGGATATCGTTTTGATACATACACTAAACATAGGCTCACTACCAGGCTTACTTCGAGAGACTATAGTTGACGACAGGTGAGCAAATGTGACCAGGGAGTTGTCATGGAAAACAACTCCCTGGTGTGACTATTCTCATCACGTCCGATGATAAGGGATAAACAACATACAATAAGGCCTTACTCACACTAGGTTAGCATATTGGAATTGGCATTACTAATAAGGACTTGGGATAGTCGGGGTGGGGGGGGGGGCGGGGGAGGAGTGGTTTGCTTGCTGCGATTTGATGAAGTTCAAACGAGTTTGTACGCAGTTTTTGGAAGGACTTATTGTATTGACGCATTATTGTATATTAATATAAGACCATTGTGACAACAACAAAATGAGAGGAATTATTTTGTTGATATATTCTTAGGATGTTTGTTCGATCTATAAAGACCTATATATACAGTTTACAGACTGTTTCCAGCCTTAATTGTCTGGTAGGCCTATTAACGCTGATTTATGTTATGTAGGCTTAATCCGATACCCTTTAAGTTTTTATTCTTGTCATAAAGTACTGGCATGTGTGTCTACTTGCCACTAAAGCTAGCCTACGTAACCAGTTTAAAATACTAAAGAATAAAGAAGCACAAAAAATGTGGGGGGAGGGGGTACGTGGGGAGGGGGACTTTTCGTGTTCTTAATTCAGGAGTCGCGTTTGCAACGTAGCTCTCTAGATTTGAAGACATTCCCTCCTATCACCCATTAAAACACTAGAAAACGAGATAAAACCAAAATTAATTCATTCGATGGAAAGTGGGAACAACTCCAGCTGGATTTGGTTAAGTAAGTTTTACTAGTGCAGTTTCACTTTAGGATACCACCGGAAAGTTCTTCAACAATGAACAAATGTGCCAAAAAGAAAAAGGTGCCATATTGCGAAAGACATTTCACAACTTTAACAGCTGTTGGCACCCTCCTTTAAGTAATGATATAAATATATAGACTAAGGGAATGTGTTATCACTCATTCAAATATTCATTCAAAAACACGACTGGCAGTTGTGATCCGAAACATTTGACCCAAAATGTGGTAACAAACGGTGGGGGCTCCTGGATATCAGGGTGTCCTGGTTCAACGAACCGAGCTATTGCTTCGATCACCTTTGAACAAATTATGGAGAATTGAAAAATCAAGTTAGTCCTTTGTATATTCACTAGCTAGCTGTATCTCATAATCCACCGAGATTTCTATTATGCCAGCGTAATGAATTCTCGAGATACCAAGTCAACATTTCGAGATAAAACGTCAAAAATTTGAAATTAAAATTCGCAAGTCAGGATCAAACACAACTCTCGATAATTCTGAATAGGTTTATAGGTAAATTGATAGCTTGCTGTCTCCCGACGAGATCTCTAGAAATACTTCATAGTATTCGTGCTGAATAAACCATTATTGCCTTATACGTGATCACGTTGTGGAAGTAGGCCTGCAATATGGTTATAAAGTTATAAATAACAAAACAAAAATAGTTGCATCTAGTGGATTTTCACTCTCTTTCTAATCCTCAGAAATTTTGCCTAGAATTCAACCTCACGAGTTATCATCTCAAATATGGGCGTCGGAGAAGGGGAAGGGCACAGGCGGCGTATGCGCCGTCGTCACCGCCGTAACCGCCGTGACCGCCGTAACGCTCATCCGCCTCTACAGTTTGAAAATAGCAGAGAAGCCCGGATTTACTATTGCTACGTATTCTCATGGGTAATGCTGGTGACCATGGTAATCACAGCTCTGCCACTCATAGTTGTATCAGCTATTAGCCTGGGCACCATGTCGTTTGTTTTAATTATCGGATGTGTATTTATTGTCTTAGCTGGACCCTGTCTTTTGTACGTCATACTGAAACACAGACAGGTTGCCGACATCTATCGTCGAGCAAAACAAGCTTCAATGGCTGCGCAGGCGCAATCGGAAGAAGGTCACCAAACTGTAGGCCAACCAACAGAAGGCCCGACTCCTCCTCCTTCATATCAAACTGTTGTAGCTGGCTCAGATGTCGCCGTTAACACAAATTACCAAGGAACGCCGCAGGAGCTCTGTCCAACCTATACACCTTCATGGCCCTCGACACAGAACGCCCAGCAATACGGTCAATTATCTTATGGTTTCACTACCCTTGTTGGTGGTGATGCTAAAACCGAATTCACGCAAGGTCCTAATTACGCCACTACGTATGGAATTCAACACGAAAACGTAACGACGAGTGTGCAGAATGAGTCAGCAGAGAATAACAAAGGATCTGCATTTACATATTCATAGCAAAAACGTACCTTAATTTAGACATTGATACCTTTATCACATTGGATTAGGACGACCGCCACTTTCGGATGAATTTTAACAACACAATGTTTTGCATGGTGAATGGATCAAAGAATATTTGTTACTGAAATGATTGAAATGAAATTCATATTAGGTCTATATTTTGTTTGTGTACTATTTTGATCAAATCACAAGGACTAGTTATATATAATAGACCGATATAGAACATGGGACTATGGATTATTTTTCTTTCTATTGTATTCCCCCCCCCCCCTTCTCCCCATTCCTTTGTCAGGCCCTTAATCGCAGTGAAAATGATGCCACATGCAATACAGAGTCCCACATGATAACCTCCATATAAGTCAGTAAGTTGGTAATAATGACGAACGCTGATTTAAATAAATCCATGCATGCGTATAAGTAAATCTGAATCTTACCAGTGCCAATTTCGACCAGATTTAATGCCGCAAGTTAAATATTTAAGTAAACACTTTATGAGCTTCTAGCAACCCATAAACTGATACATACCTATATACGTCTTTTGTATACTACACTAGGGCTTTCAGACAGTGTACATTGTGCTCAGTTGCCAAGGCAAGCCTAATGTTATACCGCGTAACGTCCAGTGATATAAGCCTATCACTAAGTAGGCAAGGCAAACAATGCTTCTAATAAGACGATATTGATTTTCCTCAACTCTTTTCTCATTCGTAGTAGGAGACAACGTTATCTATCACTGTGTGTAGGGTTTATATGTAGGCCACAGAATTATACCATATAGGTATCTATCCGAGTGTTGCCTATTAGGCTTACATAATCCGGGTTAAAAGAACTGTTAGAGCAAGAGATGAATATTATACATCAAGGCTTCTGTAGTGTTCATCAATTGATTCACCAAGAGACAGCTTTTCTTCTCTCTTTTTTCCGCGCAAAACTGAATATCAAATAATTGCAAACATTGTAATGTTGATCATATAGTTGGAAGTCTGACTTTTGAAACAGTTACTCGTCATCGCATGAGTAGAGAATGAGGATGAACTGTTAGAACTTACAAATCAGTGCTTCATCTTCCTCAACTTGGGATATATTACGGCTGGCATTGGGACAGACAGCACGTCATTGAGGTAAGTATGCACTAGCATATATTTTCAAAGTTATTTAGCATTTAAGGTTCAGCTACAGTGTCGTAACTATGTAGCTTTTTGCCATGGAGGAACAATGTGCTGATGTCGGGCCAAGTACTTCACGAAGATTTGTTTCGAATCGATTACAATTTCCAGAACGATGCAACCTTGGTTGTTTTGACTTTTGGGCAACAAGTTACCCTCTTGTCATGCGGTGTCCTCAATGGAGTGGGTGCATGGAGGTGTCACCGTTGTCTCGGCAGAGCCGTAACTATGCTAGTACAGCCAGTGCGGCCGTCTGGACCCTATAAGGAGTACCGACATTTTAAATAAGGGAAAATCATTCATCGATTCCTGCCCACTAGGGGAAGAAACGTAAAATTCTCTTTTGCTACCATGAACGTTTAGATGTATAGACGTTTAGATAT
>KN882373.1:82963-109159 GCA_000934455.1 Apostichopus parvimensis
GCAAATTAAACGCATGTGTTTGTTCAAATACTGTAGATACGACAAATGCACTGTATAGCTTTAATACATTAAACCAAATGGGGTAGAAACTGCATAAGTAGCATTGACACATTGTAGTTAATTTTTGGTCGTAGGGTACGATGTAAGCTACCAAACTTCCCATGTAAGGAACTTGTAGTTACCAGATTATCGTAGTATTTCTTTCTTGGAAGACTTTTTTTTGGCCATGTAGCTGGGCTGAAGATAGTGTTGAACTTAAAGTATTACGGGCATACAGCAAATTTGCCCAATATTCAGTACATTTGTTGTATGTGATGATCTCATACAAAATATTTTGAAGTTTTTCGAAAAGCTCTTTTCGTTTCCAAGATATATATATATATACATTTGAAGTTTTGATAAATCTGGAAAACTCATTGAATATGTGCAAACTATGAAATGGAGTGTTGCGCTGATCATTTTTTAAATTTTTTAGCCCTTATTAAGTTAACCCCTAATCACAAGCCCGCGTATATCATTTGGATAATGCAATGTTCCTCTTTTCAAAGAAGACAAAATATTTTTAAAAAATCGCCTTACGCCACAAAGGTGTGTTCAGTGTCCCTGAAACGAAGTTTGTAAAAACAAAGGAATAGCATAACAGACAGTAGGCAGTCACTCCATTAACATCATCAATGTGCATAATTAGTTAGTGTTTATTCATGACTAAAACCAGAATTAAGGAAAGACTTTTAAAATGGTTCATCTTTAATGGATATTGATGGGAGTTGCAGCTATCTTCATAATTTCTAATACCTATTAGAGTGGTTAAGACAATGCTGTTCATAAGTGTCAATAGACCTGTAATAACATAACGTAGTGATTTATCATAATTCATGAGGGACTCTTGTTAAACAAGATGCAACATTTATTTTACATGTTCTTTATTATTGTCTCTCTCTTTATGGCTTTTAAAAATAAAATTTTTGTGAAGATTTGAATATCAAAATATATTATTACATTAATCCAGTTGAAACAGGCTGTACATCTTATACCACACTTTTTACACGAAAGATTTAATTTATAAAGAGCGAAAGAGATAGAGGGGTGGGGGCAGTGTGGATTTTTAACTCTTGACAAATTCAATGGAAAACAATGTTTAGATTTACTCCTCTGACTGAACAAAGTTCGCAAAGTGATAGTTTGCCATACGTTATATAGATAGGGCTAGTCGAGAATATATTGGAACTGTGTGTGTTATATCATGGCGAACGTATAAACGACTGGCTTTCGCCAAAAAATGTTCTTTCTCAAATCCTAATTTCATTATTCAAATAGCGATTCGTCGCTGTTTTTGCAGAGATGCCTTCATTAGAAAATAAGTATTCAATTTAGTGAACAGAAACTTACTCACCACTGGGCCAATCGGAAAGTGCTTGAGGGCCCAGTGCAATATGAGTCCCACTAGCCTCCATAGCCGTCTAATGAAATCCTATATTTAGTAAACTTGCTTTAAAATTGTGTTTCTTTTCTGTCGGCCTTATCCATGTTAGCTGGGTTTTATTAAAGATTGGGCTAAATCTCGACAAATTTTGTTGTGATGAGGTGCGTCGATGTTTTCCTGACTATCTCGCATATGGAGGGGATACGATGAGCGAGTTTTGCGCGAGGGACCAGATCCCACCCCCCCCCCCAAGCACACACACACATCGTCAGTCTGCTCCTGTTAATGAGTATCTCACTATTGGTTAAAAATATGTCTGGAAGGTATGAAATTATGACGAACTCGGCTACGTTGATACAGGCTTGGTGGTATTCCAGGGAATGGACAACTAAAGCCAGAAAGCGTTGGCTGAGGTTCAACCTTTTGTTGAAATTGCTGATAATTTTCTGCATCTTAATGTCCAAACCACATCCTTATACCAGTTTTAATCTTGGAGATAATTATACAGTTTTAATTTTTTCTTTTTTAAAAAGGCATCTGGCAACAAGTGAGTAAGTGAGATCATCATGACAACTTTGAGGAGAAAATTTATTGTTTTCGCTAAGAAGTCTAGAAATCATGTATCGTACCCATGGAGGAAAATAATTTTTTTTCACAAACAAGGAAAAAGAATCTCAATACAGAAAGCACTGCAATGTATAAACCACCATACCAATATGTATCACATTTAAAGCATAAATCAATATTATTACAGGTGACGAAGTAAGACTTTTGAAGAAGGATTTTGATCTGATTAAAATAGTTAATTTATTTAAACCACCATTTGTATTAATTTTGATAGATTGCACGCCGTTACAAGTCATTGCTGTAAGTGCAGTAGTGTGAAATTTTTCTTTCATTTGTGAGAAATTGCTCTTAATATATCAGTGGCTCATTTATTTAAGTGGCTGAAACCTCAGTAGAAAAACACATAAGACTTTTTATGGCCTCAATTAATATGTTTACAATTCATGAAACAAATTGTCAGTGATAAAGTTAATGGTGTTAAATCATATCCAGGAGCGTAATGTCAAACAAATATTAATGTAAAACAAATATTTATGAAGTTAGCTATTTATCACTTGGCAATATCTTTTCAGTTACCTAGTTTCAATTTTGCAGATTAATTTCGGTATTCCAGATCACAGTATTTGAGAGAAAATTACGAAGACAAAGAAATGCAAACACGAAGACGTTAAGCATCCGAAAGTATCAAGCTTGCATGCACTAACCAAACATTATCACGTAGACTCCAATTACTGTTTGACTGTATGAAATTTTAATTCCGTGGTTTGTACTCGCTGTATTATGGACACTTTAAGCTGATGTCGATTGTTTTAAGCTGTTGCTATAAATAGCAGTTTTCAACAACTTGATTAATTGTTCAGTTAATATGTTTAACAATTTGCGACAAATGACAAATTCCTTCATTTAATGAGTGGAAAATTAAACATTTTGTCGCAAATGAAAAACGATTTTTTTTTTTTATCAAATGTCATCGATATAACGTTCTGTAGGAAATTGATAAATTTGATCTTTTAATCAATCTCGTCATTTAATCACGCTCGCATCAGAATGTCAACATTTTACAGAAAATGATGAAAAATTTCAGACACAGATGTTAATAATTTGACGGCACCTTAAGGTTTCCATACTGTTTTTAGCTTCATTAATTTATTTTAGTTGACCATTCCATCAATATTTGTCAATTTAACGAATCATTCAAAGTCGTTGTGGACATTTCACTTACTCTTACTTATTAGTGAAATATTGACAGTGTGTTATCAGTTGCCATAGTTACCAATATACCTATATATAATAAATATATATATATAGGTCATATGACACAATTATTAAACTGTATACACAGCGAAATGTAGGTAAACAAAGTTGCCTTTGAAAGAAGTTGGATCGATATTTAACGCGTTATTTAGGTACAGTTGTACAAGCGGCTGATATCAGTATGAATCTCATTGGTTAGTATTTGTTGAACGGTTCAACAACATGGATCGGGATGAGGTATCTTAATAAAGTCTATTTCACGAGAGGAAACCTAACCAAAATGTAAGAAATTAATATTTCGAAATGTTACGGTTTTATGAGAAGATTCATCTTCTTTGAATGGATAGTAATTGATCTGATGGACTTAAATTCAACAGTTGGAAATATTAATTCGCGGGTAAGTGGTTTTCGGATAAATCTCTTATAGTTCAGGCCGTATATTCTCAACCCATCGGTGTGTATATAAACCTATAGGTGTAGCCTACGAAGTACCCTATAGGCTATATGGATAGATCTGTTCTTTCATTAGTGTTTCATGCGGGGATCCATGAGTGGGGAGCCAGGGTTGGGTGTATAGGGGTTTTCACCCCTATTTTCAACCTCACACGCAAAAAAATTAAATTAAAGTAATTATAAGCTCAGCGTACGCTGTGTGTAAACTTTAATTACAGACCTAATGTATAGTTTAAGTTTTCCTCAAAAACGCACCATTTGACGTCAGTTCTACACTGCTTGGAGGGAGGGGGGGGGGGTGGTAGATTGGGGGATGGGATCCGCTACTGGTGTTCCTTTCTAGATGATGTCATAACGTAAGCACAATGTCCCTGAATCTGTCTAACATAGGCCTAAAGCATATACACATTTTATCCACAGGCTTTCATTATATGTTAAGCTAAGTGAATATGGGTTTAAAGTTTCATAGGTTTGATTCCCTTTGACTGTTTATCTTTTTTATGGGCCATTTTGCCTTATATACTCAAGACCGGCTATATACCAATGATTTTTTTCAAAGAGTAAATGCGGTTAGTAAGCAAGCAAAATGATTCCATATGATTCCTAAAGTACTTCGTTGCCCAGAAAGTACCTTTACCATAAAAAAATATATATAACAAATTGTAATATTTTTCTTCTTTTCTTAACATTCTTTCACAGTCATATAAACTCACGACTGTACATACCATACTCAGCCATTTAAGATGGGCCGGCCCGGGCGGGGTAGAGCACGAGGACTGCACCGTAGGAACACTAGACCTGTGTATGGCGGAAAACCTATCGCAAAGATAAACAAAACTAAAGCCGTGTTAATGTGTATGATCGGTTATGTGGTTGTAAACCTTGCAATGTTTGCTTTCGGTGCTCTTACAGTTGGCATTATTCTGCAATCGATTATAGTAATCATATTAGGCGGCTCACTGTTAGTAGGTTTATTTATCTTATTATTGTTGCTTATTATCCACCATCACATGAAAACTGTTACAAATATCCGCCATGGACCAACGAATGTTAAACCTGCCCAACCATCGACCAACTTCCAAGTTCAGCTGCAACGGCAAGACAGTTTCAAGTTCAGGTGGCGGGTAAATCTCACACTGTCGTTTTAACAGACGAACACTTTGCGTTAGCGAACCAGCTCCATGAAAGGAGCAAACAGGGCGAATGTTTACAGACTATGTTACAATCAATAAGTCAGAACGTCGCAAATGTCCCTGATGGACTGCAGTACGCGCATTCATTACCAGTGCCGTCATATCATGGCACCAAATGGAGGCCCAGTTCCGGTAAATCCACAATCGCTGCATTGGTCCATTCCATCTCGGAAAGAGACAACGACTTTATATAATGAGGGCGGTACATACCAAGCAAGCTACGGGTTCCAAACTGAATATTCAACGGTTTCTCCAAACGCAAACGCCACTACTAGTACACAATATGGGAACACATTTGGATCAGCATTTACATATTCATAAATCATACCATTTGGAAAGTTATACCGGCTGGATTTTGAGCACTAAAGATTTAATCCGATTTCAGTCAGTTTTTATTTTTGCAATATGTTCCTGCCTGCAGTTAAAAAGAAACAAACTTACATACAAATTTGGAAGATTGAACCTAGAATATTTCCAGCTACTTAAGCATGGCTTGATTTTACCTAAACAGACTTTGTATTGGGTTGTTTTCTTCTTATTTAAATATTTAGATGTCTGGTAAGGAATTCCCCCACCCCAAATCTTTATTCAAATCAATCTTTGCGTATCTTTTGTACATCTACGTCTCAAACTTGCAAGGAAAAAAGGAAACATGACATCAATTAGATAACAAGCAAGCACCCGAATGAAAAAAGCAATAGTTGAATTAGAACAAGCACGATCTTAGTACTGATTTTACTTGCTCATAACTGATATAAGGCCTTCTACTATGTAGCCTACATTTTGAGGAAATTGTATATATTCCACTTGTAGAATAAACTTTTTTTTGGCAAATTAAGGCCTCTTCTCTCATCTTTTGTTTTACAGTAAATATTATAATTTAGTTGAAAGAACAAAAAAAGTCATAAGGAGGCTTTAAAGGTATTACTTATACCCAAAGAAGAATAAGTCTCTTTTCCTCGCTAAAGACTCTGTCGATGGCCTTGTATAATAACTTCATGAACAAATAAAAGCTAGAACTTCATTCACATAGTGTTTAGTATACTGCACATACGAGTGATGATTTGGGTGCGTAAACTGAATCGGGAAGAGGTTGTCATACAGGGTTGTTAAATAACATTTATTGATGAAACACAACCTTAATTTGAGTTGTTACATTACCGATGATGGGAAACAAAAGGCAATTTAATGTTGTTCATTTGGTTTGTACCCTTTTAGTTTAGTTTAGTTTAGTTTAGTAGAAAAAAAGGATCAGGAGGGACACTCAAGTCCCCACCAAGGACCCTATAGGAGAGAAAAAAACTGAAGACACAAACACTCAGACCCGATTACAATGCTTAAAGTCATTCTTAAACCCATTCACACTACTTGCAAGTACAACTTTATCAGGCAAACCGTTCCACTCATTCACAACCCTATTAGAAAAAAGTTATGCCGAATATTAATCCTACTTGGTGACTTTTGGAATTTAAGACAATAACCTCTATTAGCAAACATGAAAAAGTCAGTGAAGGATAAATTGTCAAAACCATGCACAATCTTGAAAACCTGAATCAGGTCACCATGTAACCATATCCTAAGCTCCAGTGTGGTGAGATTCAACAGTTGTAACCGCCTATAATAAGGAACACCCTATTTTTTTTCATTTCTTTATTCCAGTATAAATTTACAGAGAAATTTATAAATAGGATAAAAATATAACAATATACAGAACATCAAAATACAGGTTAAGACATATAAAAGTTTATGAGACTAAGTTAGACATTGATGATGACTTTCATGCAAAGCACTTTCTGGAACTACTAGATGCTTTTGATCTGGAAAATAAAGTGTGCTTCCCAACCCATATTTCGGGCCATACACTTGACCTGATGATAACCAGATGTCATGGCAGCCTTGATGTGGCCACAGTCCATGCTGACCATTTCATCTCTGACCATTGCTTCATACACGCGAATGTCAAACTAATTCCTGATGATTTTGAACGCAAAATGATCAAGTTTAGGTGCATAAACAGTATTAACATGGATAAATTCAAAGAGGACCTGGTTAACTCTGCTTTACACAATGACAATCAAAATGATTTACAGTCACTTATTGATTGTTACAACGGTACGCTTATCTCACTTCTGGATAAACACGCACCTGTTAGAACAAAACTCATCACAGTTAAGCCCTCAAGACCCTGGTTTATATCATCTCTAAACGTTCTTAAGAGACATCGTCGCCAACTTGAGAAAAGGTGGCTAAATTCCCGTTCTTATGATGATTACATTTCTTTCAAAAAAGCGAGAAACCAATTCACCAATGCATGTGAGAGTGTGAAGAAGGAATATTACACCAGTAAAATACAGGATTGTGGTGGTGACCAAAGAAAGCTATTTTGCCTTATCAACAAATTAATTGCTAAAAATGATTCCAGTCTGTTTCCTTCAAGCATTGACAACAAGAGTCTGGCTAATGGTTTCGGCGATTACTTCCAGCAAAAAGTTGACCGAATTACTTCAGATATTCGCGACACTTGTACAAAGGAAAATCTGTTGCCGTCTGATTTAGTCAGAGTTGATTCACGTGAAGTAATCCCAGATTTTTCACACTTTACCAAGTTATCATCTGAGGAGGTTCTTAAGCTGATCAATAAGTCTGCAAATAAACATTGCATACTTGATCCTGTTCCATCTAAAATTGTTAAAGAATGTATTGATATTTTACTACCTGTGATAACAAAAATCATCAATTTGTCTATGGAAAATGGAGTTTTCCCCGAGTGTTGGAGGTGTGCTGTTGTCATTCCCATTTTAAAGAAACAAGGACTTTCACTTGAATTTAAGAATTATCGACCCGTGAGTAATTTGGCTTACCTGTCCAAACTGGTGGAAAGCGCTGTTATGGATCAATTTGAGTGTCATTTATTAAAAAATAATCTCCTGCCAGTAAACAACTCTGCCTATCGGAAGCATCACAGTACTGAGACCACTTTGCTTAGGGTACATTCCGATATTATGAAAAACATGGACGCTGGAATGGTAACTCTTCTCATTATGCTTGATTTGTCAGCAGCTTTTGATACCGTTCATTATGATACTCTTTTCAATACTCTGGGTAATCGTATAAATATCAAAGGCCTGGTGTTTCAGTGGTTTCAAAGTTATTTATGTAATAGGCGTCAAAAAGTTCTTGTAAATGGTACATTTTCTAAAGACTTCTTTTTGAAGCACGGTGTCCCCCAAGGAAGCTGTACTGGCCCCATACTTTTTATTACATACTTATGCCAATTGTATCATGTTTTGCTTAAGCACCTTCCTAACTGTGAGGGTTATGCTGATGACAATCAATTTTATCTTGCTTTTAATGCTGGCAATGACACTGCCAGAGGTGAGGCAATTTCTGCAATGGAAAATTGTGTGGCTGAAGTACGTCGCTGGTTTTTAACGAATAATCTTAAACTAAATGATACAAAAACTGAATTGATAGTCATAGGTTCAAAGCAACAATTGGCTAAACTTCCTGATTTTTCTTTTCAAGTGGGGGCGGCAACAATTCATACAGTTGATAAGGTTCGTAATTTGGGTATTATTTTTGAAAAAAGTCTTTCACTTGACTTACATGTTGCAAATGTGTGTAGAAAAGCAAATTTTAGTATTCATAAGCTTTAGCATATTCGTAGTTACTTGGATGATACCTCATGTAAATCACTTGTTCATCTATTTGTTACGTCACACATAGATTACTGCAATTCATTATACTGTAACTTACCTTCACATCTCATAGATAAACTTCAGAAAATCCAAAATGCTGCTGCCAGACTTGTAACGGGTACTTCCAAATATGATCATATAAAACCCGTCCTACATAACTTGCATTGGCTTCCAGTTAGAGAAAGAATATCTTATAAGATTTTATTACTCACTTTTAAATGTATTTACAATATTGCACCGCAGTACCTTTGTGATTTAATTTCTCTTTACACTCCCTCTAGACCGTTGCGTTCCTCGTCCCGTCTGCTTTTAACTGTTCCTAACATAAGAACTGCAAAATTTGGACCGAGATCTTTTAGCTATGCTTCGCCAGTTTTATGGAATTCACTCCCTGAGGTTTTAAGGAAAATTGAAAGTTTTACCCTTTTTAAATCCAAACTTAAGACTCATTTATACTGCAAAGCTTATAATATCTGAATTCATTTTATGTATTTTTATTTCGTAAATTGTTTTCTTGTTATATATTTGTTTTACTGTTTATCATGTAATTATTATATTCTTTTATCTACTATTTTTATTAACTTAACTTAATTTAATTTAACTTGATTTGTTTTGTTTTTTAATTCTATTTATGATTGTTTCATTCTTCATCATGTAAAGCGCATATGAATATATATATGTTATAGTATTTGCGCTATATAAGGAACCATAATAATAATAATAATTAATAGTGAAAAATAAAAAGCGTTACAAAAGTGATCAAAATTATCAAGAAGCTACAACAAAGGATCTAAGAAGCTGTCTTTACCAATTTACAAAAAGGGGCTGCTCTGTAAATAAAACGAGTTCTTAAAACGAGAGTAAAAATTCTAAAACATGATCAAAAAGCTACAATAAAGGATTTAAGGAGCCGTTTTGTACAAAAAAGGGCGTCTCTGTAAATAAACGAGTTCTTAAACTGAAAAAATTATAAGGAACTAATCATTTTAGTAGCCCTTCCCTGGACTATTTCGAGTACTTCCTTATCCTTAGCGTAATATGAGTTCCAAGCCTGCACAGCATACTCCAGATGAGGCCAGATGAACCTGCTATCGATAAACATGTGTACCGAATTTTTTAGACCATTTCCCTTCTACGAAGTTAACTCAAGCATATTAAAAACATTATTGAACCATACACTTCATACTAGGAGATCTATGTTACCATTGTGGTTGTTTGAAAATTACCGAGTTATGCAAATTTTAGTCCAATACGGAAAATATGTCTGTATTCATACCGTATAGCGCATATGATGATACAAACTCAGATAAAATATGAAATATACTATATATATGTGTGTGTGTGTGTGTGTATTACTATAATGACTGTCTGTCATCCAGAATTCATCACTGATATGGTTCATACAAATTACCAACAGTATATACGTAGTCATATTTTTAGTTTGACTTCTGAATTCATCATACTCATACAATTGTTACATTATGATTCTCCATTTGGTCGGTGAGTATGTTACCAAGAGAATTTGGCAACCTGCACACAAAATGCACGACCTTTGACATCCACTACCGTAGACAATATAGCCAGACTACAACGAAGTACTTCCGGTTTGTTTCATCACTCGTTTCTTCTTTATACTACTCCACATGAAAGAGGGCTGAGGGACATCTTGGCGTTTTATGAGGGCGGTAAACACTTCACGAAACACAGGATGGTTAAAACCGTATATGATCGGATTGATGATGCTGTTCGCAGTGGCGATATTTCGTGTGTATTCTTCAATCGCACATCCCTGTAATATCGAACACACGGTGTGCGGTGTAAAACAAACCACGAGAGCAAGGAATATGATAAACATATTCTTAGTGACTTGAATCTGTACGGGCGTGATGAACGACTGCGCATGCGTCTTCTTGCCATTCCTTGTTACAATGTCAAAGCTAAAACATAAAAACCGAAAAGAAATCAGAAAGTAATTTACTGCTTAAAGCGAAACATTTTTAAACAGCTTTCACGGGTGCTTACAATCTGAATACTTATTATGAGACCCACTAAGACTTTGAGATTTGGACGACCTATAAGTTTTAACTTGTCGACTTACCTCCTGGATATATTTTCCAATAATTACAACATTACAATCATATATTGATTTATCTTCCTTTTGTACAATAGGTTTGGAGAGTATGTCGGTCCATAAGGTTTGTCAGGCAGTTGGAAGTCGGTCGACAATGCTTTCTTTTGATCGATAGTTCGAGCAATCGGTCAGTCAATCACCTGCCATCGGTTCGGTCAATTATTTGCCGATCGATCAGTTTTCGATCGGTTTGTCATGTTCGTGGTCGATGGATCCATCGGTTTGTCGATGGATCGTTCGATCAATCTATCATGATTCTGATATTTTTAATTACCTGTCATTCGTTGTGTTTAACCTTCCAGGAGATGTTCTTTGAGTCTGCAGATGACTTCTATTTGCGCTTAGTCGTCGATTGTGAGCAAAGAGGCGGATGAAGATACCCACGTAACAAACGACGATGGTGAGGAGTGAAAGAGGATAGAACACTGCAACCACCAGAAGAGTGTACAGCTTTGTCGAGGGATGTTCAGGAACGGAGATGCAATTGTGTTCATCTCGACCGAAACCAAATTTACCGAAGTCAAATACGTACGGCGGTAAAATCACCACAGAAGCTGATATGACCCACAACAGCGTTATCCACAATATATTCATCTTTGCACGAAATAGCGCTGGATATATTCTATATGGGCTTGCAATGAGCGTGTAACGGTTAATGGCGATGGCCGCTACTGTTAGAAAGCTGCAACCAATTGAAGTAGTAGTGACAGGCGGTAAAATCTGACAAACAGTTTCCAATGTAGGAGAATAAAAGTTGGTCCACTTTACAACAACATATATCGATAGTGTCAAGCTTGTTAAGACATCAGTCATAGCGAGGCTTACGATGAATGCATTGGTTGACGTCTGAAGCTTTTTGGAAGATATTACTGCTAGAATAACCAGACCGTTACCGATGATTCCAACGAAAAAGAATACACCATTCGCTACGCCTGTGATCCTAGCGTTAGTGTTTGGTGTAATGTAGTTACTTTCGTTTATGCTATTGTAGCTATCCATCCTATTCAACTGGTTGAACTCCCGTAAAAGATCGAAATTATTTAATTGGGTTATTAGTAAATGTTGAATGTCACGACTTGGAAATACCTACACACAAGTAAACATAAAACACTGCGAAGAGAAGTCAAACTTCGTTGTTAAATCAAAATGGTTGGCCTTAAAACTAATTGAAATATGCCTAACAATTATTTGAAAAGAAATCTAGTTATCCAGCAATGAAGGAGGAAATTGTACGTAAAAATGGCTAATGCGACCATTGTCTGAGTCCAACTGAAGATGGCTTCAGATTCAGGAATTTGAATAACGTCGTTCCATGTACCTCTGCGTAGAACAGTATGTATCCGAAAGTATGAAAAATCGATGGCGATGAAATGAATAAACCAGACACTTTTAAAAAGTATGAAACACTTGAAAGTGTGGCTTATCGATTTAACGGGTAATGAATAACTGGATCTTTTCTGTAGGCCAACACATACAAAGGTGGTTACGGAATGATCTGACGTGAAGTTCTGAATATGTTGTTATGAAACATACGATATATAACATTTTGTTTGACTGTTTTTGGGAAAATCTCACGGTAACTTCCTCCACGAGTGAACAAAAGTTAGACGTACTACTATACAGTACAATGTAATAAAATATGTAATACAATATTATACAACACCTAATTATATTCCGGCCATTTGATTGGTCAATTGCTCGTCGATTGCATGCAATATCCGCTCTATTGCACGCTATGAAATAGAACCGTGCAATATACTTTTTGGATAGCACTTTTTTCAATGGTAAGAGAAACAATCTGTTGCATGAGTGCATTTTACATCTAATTATATCCAAATTTGAAGGTGTTGTATAAAACAAATAATGAATGGTTTCCATTCGTGCAATAGTGCAAATATTTCATGAGTTGAAAGATGGAATGTTCCCCATTCAACTCGGCTGCGCCTCGTTGAATGGAACATTCCATCTTTCAACTCATGAAATATTTGCACTATTGCACGAATGGAAACCATTCATTATTTGTATACTATACAATACAATGCAATACAAAACAAATTATGTGTCATACGACATATCTTACCAAGCATGTCAAACTAGGGTACCAAATTATGACACGGAACTCACATGAATGAATGTTTATTTGTAATACAAACAAACCAGTTGAAAATATTTACACTGAAAAGCCAATTGGAATGCAAGATAATGCATGTTCATATTTTGGTTTTATGTCACGAGATTTGGGGATTTTAGTTGCACTCATATATGTTAACCTTTTAATGTAATGTTATTTTTGTATTAATCATGTACAAACATATGAGAAATAAATTTGAAATTGAATATTAATAAGCATCGGCAAGCTTATGACGGTGAGTCTTAAAGGATTTAACTGCATAAGTAGCATTGACAAATTGTAATTTTTTTTGTCGTAGGGTACGATGTAAGCTACCAAACTTCCCATGTAAGGAACTTGTAGTTATCAGATTATCGTAGTATTTCTTTCTTGGAAGACTTTTATTTTTGCCATGTGGCTAGGCTGAAGATAGTGTTGAGTTTAAAGTACTATACGGGCATTCAGCAAATTTTCCCTTACTAAGTTAACCCCATTACAAGCCAGCGTATATCATTTGGACAATGCAATGTTCCCCTTTCCCAAGAAGACAAAATATTTTTTTAAATCGCCTTAGGCCACAAAGGTGTATTCAGTGTCCCTGAAACGAAGTTTGTAGAAACAAAGGAATAGCATAACAGACAGTAGGTAGTCACTCCATTCACATCATCAATGTGCATAATTAGTTAGTGTTTATCCATGACTAAAACTAGAATTAAGGAAAGACTTGTAAAATGGTTCATCTTTAACCCACGCTATCCTTGGAGCACTTTGACAACTCTAAATATCAAGTCTGCATATTTTCACTTGCGTAACAGGTAAAATCCGTGTTTATCTGAAGAATAGGTCTGTAGAACAGCTTGTTCATGCATTCATTGAGAGTAACATTGACTAATGTAATTCCTTGCTTTGTCGGTTACCACAACCATATTACTGAAGCTTCAGCCTATTAAGGATACAGCTGTTAGAAGTATAATAGGACACCAAAATATTTAACCCCAATTTTTCCTGACTTCACTATTTGCCCATAGAGCAGAAAGTCATTTTTCAGGCACTTCTTATTATTTACCATGCCCTTACTACTGGCTCTCCTTCTTATACAAAGGAGCTCTTGCATCCGCATCAACCATCTCTCCGTAGTTCAAATAGAAATCTTTTGGTCATTTCAAATACTCGAATGCGATCCTACGGTGATCTTCCGCTCTGCAAATGTGGTCCTGCTCATTGGAACTCGCTCCCTCTATCTATAAGAATTTTTACTTCTGCCGTAAGCTTTAATTCCAGATGGACTATTAGTTTTTTCCCAATAACATCAAATCTTCATAGATGTAATTGGATGACTATAGTATTGTCACTATATATGTTTGTTTTTGTCTCTGCAGTACGGAATAGCAAGCCAAACATTGCGTTATATCGGGATTTAGACTCTTAATTACAGACTGTTGTCATGGGAATTGCTTTCAAAACATGTTTACGCCACTTATTTGTAATACAATTAACGATAATATGTATTTTATATGAGGTTGAATATCATACCGATGAGGAAGCGATATTTCCACCCCCCCCCCCAAATTAAACAAACATATCTGTGACAAACAAGTCTGCGGTTGCGGGTAAAGTTACTTCCCCGTATTCACGGGGAGTTGTTGAGAGCTGGTCAACTTTGTTAGTGTTTTGTATTGAAGACTTGCCCCAAACCGCGTGGCCCTCTGAAAAAAAATTAACTTTCCGTTGCTTGCAAGTATAAGGATATAGAGATTTCAAGAAGAAAACAAACAAACAACAATGAATTAAGCCAATGATGGTTTCTTATCACCTGTTTGCATCAATGAAAGATAGGACGAAAAATTGAAGTGTCCATATACCAATTTTTGGATATATAATATATGGGGAAAACCATTCCGCAAACTCATTTATAGTGGCACTACTCCCATGTTATGTTTCAGGATTTCCGCTTTTCTTGTCCTGTTAAGCAGTGAGTAACCTGCTGTCGATAAACACGTGTACCGAATTTTAGACCATTTCCCTTCTACGAAGTTTAGTCAAACATATAAGAAATAAAATTGAACCATACCCTTCGTACTTAGTTGTGGTTGTTTGTAATTACCGAGTTATGCAAACTTTAGTCCAATTCGAAAAATATGTCTGTATTCGTACAGTATGACGCATATAACACTCAGACAAAATATGAAATATAATATATGTGTGTACTTACTATAATGACTGTATGTCATACAGAATTCATCACTGATTTGGTTCATACAAATTACCAACAGTATATACGTAGCCATATATGATTATTTCCCTTGAATATAACGTTATATGTTTACTTTTTTATTTATTTCTCCTTCCTTTTTTCTTTTTACTTTCATTTGCAAACATTCTGAGTTTGACCTCTGTCACCAACAAAAGTAGCAAGTGGCAATGTGACACATTCGCCTAGCGGCTATCCAAATATAAAATGCAATGTGAGAAAATACTCCAACCAACTAATGACACAGAACACGTTTTATGAATTTAACTTCTTAATCGGCCATGTATTTATTTAGGAGGAACTTTCTCCTTAAAAGAAAAAAAAATTAAAGGTTACAACTGCAATATTGCTTCAGTATATTACTGCACAAGGACACATATGACTATGAGTACTTAGATACAATGTATTGCTCTGGAGCACTCTTTACCCGATGACGACAAAAAAATCTAAATTTTATCTTACCCCTGAAAAGTTTAAGACCTTCCAATGCTGTAATATATCTGGACCTCTCTCAATTGTAAGAGAGCAAACCGGTACGTATCAATTCAGCCTTGATATATATAATTACCAGATATTCTTTCCTCTATAATAGAATGACGTTACATCTTCTAGTCTGAAGGGCTTTCCCACCTTTATATCAATTCTAATTTAGCTTTTATCTTTTAAAAAATACGAATTCTGAATTGTCCATATGACGAATATTGCCTAAATGATGTTGACAATACTTGTTGACATGTGGTCGCTGACATTAGGTTGTGGTAGATGTTACGGTCGAAGTAGGTTCAAAAATATCCCCAAACAGAGCTTCAGGTCTTCAACTCAATGTGAGGAAAAGTGGCAAATGGTGCCAGATCTTAAACTGCTAGACGAGCTCCGCAATACAGCCAATATTTTGTCCGGTCAGGTGATGTACCTCCATCCCAACTCCGCCGACAAGCTGCCCTATCCAGAACATTACATACTGTATGAATCTGAAGTCTCCAGGAAATAATTGTGTTTTCAGTTTTCACAGTTAAATGCCAGTCATAAATTACAGTATACTAGCCCAGGCTTCAATACTGCAGGTATCAATTAGGATCCTGTGCCCCATGATATGAAAAATCACAAAATTATAGCTCCGCCTTTTTCAGCTAAGAAACATAGCATGACTCGATCCGATGGTGGTGTTTTGGAGAGTGAATAAAAATCTTATCCAACACTCACTTCACTGGCTGGATGTGATATCTCGCATAATTACTAGTGCAAAATTTAGCATAACCTGGCAATACAATACACTGTCATCTAGACTATGCCCTGACCTGGTAGTGTTTCTTTTGTGTACACTAGCTCTCTCAAGAGTATGCTACCCTGTACCTTTGTATTATCTTGACTATGCCCTGACCTGGTGATGTTTCTTTTGTATGTGCTCTAACTATCTTAAGAGTATGCATACCCTGTACTTTTGTAGTGAATAAAGGGATTAGGGTTTATGTAAATCGTCCTACATCCCTGGACATTACTCTCAATCAATAACAACCAGGGTTGACTAAAAGTAACAACTACTTGACGAACTTTCTAAAATAAACAGCTGACAGATTGACTTTTTCTGTCATAAAATTCAAATTAACTAAATTCTACTATTCTAATGTGACAACCTCTGAATTCATCATTACTCATGCAATCGTAACATTATGATTCTCCAATTAGTCGGTGAGAATGTTACCAAGAGAATTTTGCAACCTGCACACAAAATGCACGACCTTTGACATCCACTACCGTAGACATTATAGCCAGACTACAACGAAGTACTACCGGTTTGTTCCATCACTCGTTTCTTCTTTATACTACTCCAGATGAAAGAGGGCTGAGGGACATCTTGGCGTTTCATGAGGGCGATAAACACTTCACGAAACACAGGATGCTTAAAACCGTATATGATCGGATTGATGATGCTGTTCGCAACGGCGATAGTTCGTGTGTATTCTTCAATGACACATCCCTGTAATATCGAACACACGGTGTGCGGTGTAAAACAAACCACGAAAGCAATAAATATGATAAACATATTCTTTGTGACTTGAATCTGCATGGGCGTGATGAACGACTGCGCTTGCGTCTTCTTGTCGTTCCTTGTTTCAATATCCAAACTTTTCACATAAAAACGAAAAGAAATTATTAAGCAATTAAATTGATGTGGAAATATTTTAAAGCATAACATATATTTACAACGTGAATTTCTTGAAAATGCAAAATTGATTAACTTAGAAATACAAATTATGTCAAAATATCTTAACAAAGTTTCATTTCAAAATGTACACATGTACATGCAGCCATACGTCTGTATACGACTGCAGAAGAATAATATTCAGTATAATATTAACTTATAATTTGCTATGTAACGATATTAACAGCTAATTGCACCAGTTCGAAATTTAGCCTATATTTAGCCCATGTAGGAGCAGTTGAGAGAGATCAATGCATATTTTTACAGCTGCCATGCAGCAGCGCACGACAATTTTGTTTCAAATTAAAACGCTTGCTTTATTTTTGTCCCAAGAGAACACTTAGAATTTTAATAGTGAACCCAAACGGCTTATAACGAATCGCTTTTGTAGGATTACTTGTACGCACTTTATTTGTAATTAGTTATAGTCATAGACATGTACTTGGCGGACTAATAATGTACAACCAAATACGTCAACTTTTAATGTTTCCCAATAATATGGCCCAGCCTATCGATTTATCTGTCTGCTGTTCAATAGATTTGTAGATATGTCGGTCGGTTGTTCCTTTGATATAGTTACTCCGTTTGTCAGTCAGTCTGCTGAGTTGGTGGGTCTATCATTTTTCTTTGCTTTTTTGATCGATAATTTAGGCAATCAATCAATCGTTTAAGTTTCAATAGTCGCCAGGCCACTCTGTCGGTCAAACAGTCGTTTAGTCGATGAGTCAGTCGGTCAGTTGGTGAGTCAGTCAGTTTTGTAGTCGCTAGACAGCTTAGTCGATCACTTCCATCCTTTCAACCATACAGTTTTTCGATCGATTGGTCCCTCGTTGGTCGATGGATCCGTCGGATGTCTGTGGATCGTGCGATTGTCTACCAACATTTTTCATTATTTACCTGTTACTGGATGTGTTCAATCTACCAGGAGTTGTTCTTTGAGTCCGTTGAGCATATCTGTGTGCCTTTAGTCTTCGGTTGTGAGCAAAGAGGCGGATGAAGATACCCACGTAACAAACGACGACGGTGAGGAGTGGGAGAGGATAGAACACTGCAACCACCAGAAGAGCATACAGCTTTGTCGAGGGATGTTCAGGAACAGAGATGCATGTGTGTTCATCTCGAGCGAAACCAAATTTACCAAAGTCAAATACGTACGGCGGTAAAACCACCACAGAAGCTGATATGACCCACAACAGCGGTATCCACAATATATTCATCTTTGCACGAAATAGCGATGGATATATTCTATATGGGCTTGCAATGAGCGTGTAACGGTTAATGGCGATGGCCGCTAATGTTAGAAAGCTGCAACCAACTGAAGTATTAGCGATAGGCGTTACAATCTGACAAACAGTTTCCAATCGAGGCGTATAAAAGTTGATCCACTTCACAACAACATATATCGGTAGTGTCAAGCTTGTTAAGACATCAGTCACAGCGAGGCTTATGATGAATGCATTGGTTGACGTCTGAAGCTTTTTGGAAGATATAACTGCTAGAATAACCAGACCGTTACCGATGATTCCAACGAAAAAGAACACACCATTCGCTACGCCTGTGATCCTAGCGTTAGTGTTTGGTGTAATGTAGTTACTTTCGTTCATGCTATGGTAGCTATCCATCCTATTCAACAGGTTAAACACCCGTAAAAGATCGAAATTATATTATAGGGTTAATAGTAAATGTTGTTTGTTACGCCTTGGAAATCCCTACACACAAGTAAACATAAAACACTGCGAAGGGAAGTCAAACTTTGTTGTTAAATCAAAATGGTTGGGGTTAAAACTAATTGAAATATGCCTAACAAATATTTTAAAAGAAATATAGTTATCCAGCAATGACGGAGAAAACTGTTCGTAAAAATGAATAATGCGACCATTGTCAGAGTCCAAATGATGATAATTTCAAATTCAGAAATTTGAATAACGTCGTTCCATGTACCTCTGCGTAGTACAGTATGTACCCGAAAGTATGAAAAGTCGATGGCGATGAAATGAATAAAACTAAATACGTTTGAAAATTATGAAATACTTGAAAGTGCAGCCTATCGATTTAACGGGTAATGAATATCTGGAACTTTTCTGTAGGCCAACACTTACAAAGGTGGTTACGGAATGATCTGACGTGAAGTTCTGAATATGTTGTTATGAAACGTACGACATATACTAAGTCTATTTACTGTTTTGGAAAAATCTCAAGGTAACTTCCTTATGAAGTGAACAAAAGGTAAAAGCCTAAATTTAAGTACAATACAACGTGTTAAATGCAATGACAACACAATACAATGCAATAAAGTACAACTACTAGTTTAAATGTCATACGACCTATATCACGTCACGCCGAGTAGCCTAGCTATGTCAACACGGTCAAATAACTTCTACGTATAGACTTCTATTTTGTATTTACCAAAGATGAAACGAGCTGTGTCTCTTTTAAGCTGCGCCTTCATATTGTGCCATGTTAAATAGTAAGGGTCATAGAGGTGTTCAGGTTAGTGTAAAAAAGTAAAAACACAACATTATTCAGGTTAAGTAAGTACGAAACATAGTGACGAAAATAGAAATGATATAGTAAAGCAGATATAATCCTAACCGATAGATAACCTCAAGTTGTATTGATACGGTGCCAATATTGTTCACTTTTGGGAACGCAAGAAGGGGGCGAACACTTCTTCGTTTAAGAAGGGGTGCTGGATCAACGTCGAACGAAAGAGCATTATACGTAAGCAAAAGAGAAAAGGTCACTAAGATTTGTATATAACAGTTCGCTATAGTTAGCCTATATAGATGCCTGTATCCCATAGCGTAGCACAGAGGCCCTGAACCCTCCATGTGCATAACACTATGATACAGCCCCCTGTCTGATTCACTAGCATGTGTACAAAACAAATCAGAACATGAGTATCCCCACCCCCCCCCCACCCCACACCCCACCCATATGATATAGGTTAAATCACGATTACCGGGTCTGATCCTGAGTACGCAAGAGTAGATATATGAAATTTCTTCTTCTTCTTCAAAATTCAAGTTTCTCACATTCAGTGTCGATGTTTATAATAAAATCACTTGGTTCAGAAGCAGATTTCTCGTTCGTTTGAAGTTAATTTCTAATCGAAGTGTGCATCCAAATACATTTATGAGGTTATGACATCGATGATTGATATTGTTAGTAAACTTACCTTTTTAAATAAAACTGACATAAGTTTACCATATTAATATATGTTGTATTTAAGGCGAAAAATCCTACGCACCACACAAACCAAAGTGTTAATTTTCCATGTTTATACAGGTATATCTCCTTGATTACTTCATTCTGAAGAAATGAACAAAAACACGACTCCAAGTGACCTTCTGTGTATTAATGAAGTTTATATAATATCCCATAATACCAAAGGTATGTCTCCTTCTATACATTAAGGAAGTTTAGACATAACAAGCTATATTACACAATCACTTTAAATTTATACAACAGTAGTTTGGAGTTAAAGTAGCATAATATACCAAAGTTCTTTCTCTTTAAGGAAGTTTAGACATGAAAAGCAAGTATACACACGTTCTGTGGCAGTCAGTTTTATGCAAAGGTAGTCTAGAATTAAAGTACCCATACCAAAGTTCATGCACTTTCTATACATTAAGTTTAGACATAATAAGCTAGTATACACAAGTTCTGTGGCAGTCACTTTTATACAAAGGTATTCTAGAGTAAATATACCATAATACCAAAGATCCTTCTCTTTAAGGAAGTCTTAATAATATATAAAAGGTCTGGGCTGACACTTTTATACAAAGGCAGTTTTAGAGTTAATATACCATAATACCAAAGGTATGTCGCTTTCTTTACATTAATATAGTTTAGAAGTAATAATATACCACACTGAAAGTCTGCCTTTCTGTATATAAAAGTACTTTGGATATCACAAAATTGGTTGTCGTTGCAATACTTAAGAAAATACTTCTTAGGTGTAGGTACGTGTCGATTGTATAACATGTTCCTGTTAGCACATCATTATTGTTGTTATTAATTTTATTATTTACTATTATTATTGGGGGAGATTTCAAGAAGAAAACAAACAAACAACAATGAAATAAGCCAATGATGGTTTCTTATCACCTGTGTGCATCAATGAAAGATAGGACGCAAAATTCAAGTGTCCATATACCAATTAATGGATATAATATATGGGATATACCATTCTGCAAAACTCATTTAGTGGCACTACTCCCATGTTATGTTTCAGGATTTTCGCTTTCCTTGTCCTGTTAAGCAGTGAGTAACCTGCTGTCGATAAACACGTGTACCGAATCTTTTTAGACCATTTCCCTTCTACGAAGTTTAGTCAAGCATATTAGAAATAAAATTGAACCATAACCTACGTACTTGGTTGTGGTTGTTTGTAATTACCGAGTTATGCAAACTTTAGTCCAATTCGAAAAATATGTCTGTATTCGTACAGTATGACGCATATAGACACTCAGACAAAATATGAAATATAATATATGTGTGTACTTACTATAATGACTGTCTGTCATACAGAATTCATCACTGATATGGTTCATACAAATTACCAACAGTATATACGTAGCCATATATGATTATTTCCCTTAAATTTAACGTTATGTGTTTACTCTTTTATTTATTTCTCCTTCCATTTTTCTTTTTACTTTCATTTGCAAACATTCTGAGTTTGACCTCTGAATTCATCATTACTCATGCAATTGTAACATTATGATTTTCCATTTAGTCGGTGAGAATGTTACCAAGAGAATTTTGCAACCTGCACACAAAATGCACGACCTTTGACATCCACTACCGTAGACATTATAGCCAGACTACAACGCAGTACTTCCGGTTTGTTCCATCACTCGTTTCTTCTTTATACTACTCCAGATGAAAGAGGGCTGAGGGACATCTTGGCGTTTTATGAGGGCGATAAACACTTCACGAAACACAGGATGATTAAAACCGTATATGATTGGATTGATAATGCTGTTCGCACCGGCGATAGTTCGTGTGTATTCTTCAATGGCACATCCCTGTAATATCGAACACACGGTGTGCGGTGTAAAACAAACCACGAGAGCAATGAATATGATAAACATATTCTTTGTGACTTGAATCTGTACGGGCGTGATGAACGACTGCGCATGCGTCTTCTTGTCGTTCTTTGTTTCAATATCCAAACTTTTAACATAAAAACGAAAAGAAATTATTAAGCAATTAAATTGATGTGGAAATATTTTAAAGCATTAACATATATTTACAACGTGAATTTCTTGAAAATGCAAAATTGATTAACTTAGTAATACAAATTATGTCAAAATATCTTAACAAAGTTTCATTTCAAAATGTACGCATGTACATGCAGCCATACGTCTGTATACGACTGCAGGAAGAATAATATTCAGTATAATATTAAAATATAATTTGCTATGTAACGATATTAACAGCTAATTGCACCAGTTCGAAATTTAGCCTATATTTAGCCCATGTAGGAGCAGTTGAGAGAGATCAATGCATATTTTTACAGCTGCCATGCAGCAGCGCACGACAATTTTGTATCAAATTAAAACGCTTGCTTTATTTTTGTCCCAAGAGAACACTTAGAATTTTAATAGTGAACCCAAACGGCTTATAACGAATCGCTTTTGTAGGATTACTTGTACGCACTTTATTTGTAATTAGTTATAGTCATAGACATGTACTTGGCGGACTAATAATGTACCACCAAGTACGTCAACTTTTAATGTTTCCCAATAATATGGCCCAGCCTATCGATTTATCTGTCTGCTGTTCAATAGATTTGTAGATATGTCGGTCGGTTGTTCTTTTGATATAGTTAGTCCGTTTGTCAGTCAGTCTGCTGAGTTGGTGGGTCTATCATTTTTCTTTGCTTTTTTGATCGATAATTTAGGCAATCAATCAATCGTTTTCAATAGTCGCCAGGCCACTCTGTCGGTCAAACAGTCGTTAAGTCGATGAGTCAGTCGGTCAGTTGGTGAGTCAGTCAGTTTTGTAGTCGCTAGACAGCTTGGCCGATCACTTCCATCCTTTCAACCATACAGTTTTTCGATCGATTGGTCCTTCGTTGGTCGATGGATCCGTCGGATGTCTGTGGATCGTGCGATTGTCTACCAACATTTTTCATTATTTACCTGTTACTGGTTGTGTTCAATCTACCACGAGTTGTTCTTTGAGTCCGTTGAGCATGTGTGTGTGCCTTTAGTCTTCGGTTGTGAGCAAAGAGGCGGATGAAGATACCCACGTAACAAACGACGATGGTGAGGAGTGGGAGAGGATAGAACACTGCAACCACCAGAAGTGCGTACAGCTTTGTCGAGGGATGTTCAGGAACAGAGATGCATGTGTGTTCATCTCGAGCGAAACCAAATTTACCAAAGTCAAATACGTACGGCAGTAAAACCACCACAGAAGCTGATATGACCCACAACAGCGGTATCCACAATATATTCATCTTTGCACGAAATAGCGATGGATATATTCTATGTGGGCTTGCAATGAGCGTGTAACGGTTAATGGCGATGGCCGCTAATGTTAGAAAGCTGCAACCAACTGAAGTATTAGCGATAGGCGTTACAATCTGACAAACAGTTTCCAATCGAGGCGTATAAAAGTTGATCCACTTCACAACAACATATATCGGTAGTGTCATGCTTGTTAAGACATCAGTCACAGCGAGGCTTACGATGAATGCATTGGTTGACGTCTGAAGCTTTTTGGAAGATATAACTGCTAGAATAACCAGACCGTTACCGATGATTCCAACGAAAAAGAACACACCATTCGCTACGCCTGTGATCCTAGCGTTAGTGTTTGGTGTTATGTAGTTACTTTCGTTCATGCTATGGTAGCTATCCATCCTATTCAACAGGTTGAATTCCCGTAAAAGATCGAAATTATATTAAAGGGTTAATAGTAAATGTTGTTTGTTACGCCTTGGAAATCCCTACACACAAGTAAACATAAAACACTGCGAAAAGAAGTCAAACTTCGTTGTTAAATCAAAATGGTTGGCCTTAAAACTAATTGAAATAGGCCTAACAATTATTTGAAAAGAAATATAGTTATCCAGCAATGACGGAGAAAACTGTACGTAAAAATGAATAATGCGACCATTATCTGAGTCCAAATGATGATGGATTCCGATTCAGGAATTTGAATAACGTCGTTCCATGTACCTCTGCGTAGTACAGTATGTATCCGAAAGTATGAAAAGTCGATGGCGATGAAATGAATAAAACTAAATACGTTTGAAAATTATGAAATACTTGAAAGTGTGGCTTATCGATTTAACGGGTACTGAATAACTGGATCTTTTCTGTAGGCCAACACTTACAAAGGTGGTTACGGAATGATCTGACGTGAAGTTCTGAATATGTTGTTATGAAGCGTACGACATATAAAGTTAACTTTATTGTTTTGGGGGAAATCTCACGGTAACTTCCTCCTTGAGTGAACAAAAGGGAGACGTAGGCCTACTACTATACAGTAAAATGCAATAAAATATGTAATACAATACTATGCAATACAATGCAATACAAAACAAATTATATGCCATACGACATATCTTACCATGCATGTCAAACTAGTGTACCAAATTATGACATGGAACTCACAGGAATGAATGAAACGCGTTTATTGTAATACAAACAAACCAGTTGAAAATATTTACACTGAAAAGCCAATTGGAATGCAAGATAATGCATGTTCATATTTTGGTTTTATGTCACGAGATTTGGGGATTTTAGTTGCACTCATACATTTTAACCTTCCTACTGTAATGTTATTTTTGTATTAATCATGTACAAACATATGAGAAATAAATTCGAAATTGAATATTAATAAGCATCGGCAAGCTTATGACGGTGAGTCTTAAAGGGTTTAACCAGTGGGGTACACGACAACTCTGTATTACAAATTCAGTATTGTTTGTTTATCAGATAAATGATTAGACTAGAAGAAAACAACACTACATACATCGAATTGGTCAAAGACCCTTAGCATTCAAAAACAGGAATTCACTAACCAATTTAAATCCAGACTAAGAATATAATCTCTCATTATTTGCATTGCCCTTCTGCGTTGGATTTCAGTTTTTGATTCTTTGATCAGGCCATGCAATGTTTACACATATATGGAATCTCGTATCCAGGAATTCTGTGTTGGAATGGGGGTGGGTTGGGTGGGGGGGGGGAGGAGAAAAGGGAGGCACCAATAATTTAAGGAGGGACATACTAGTTGTGTACTTTAACTGGCGGTTGATCAAATCCTTATGGTGTGCTTCCATTCGGTACGTTCAAATAAAATGCTATGAAATAAAATAGTAAAAAATATTATATATCGCTTTGGACTATAAATCGTATGCACAGCACCATCAACATCAACATAGTTCTGTTACCTATAATATCGTTGCAAAGAAAATATTGGAAAATACAACCATATTGGTAGGCTTTAGCATATGGGGTATTGTAATCTCCGTGACAGTAAACATGAGGAGAGTAGGTAGGACACCACAGTAGGACACCGTATAAAGCCCCAGTCATTGTTCTTGGAGGCGTATGCAGTTATGGCAAAGTTAATTATTTCTGTTGAGCCATGGACTAAGCAACCAGAAATTCTAAGATGATCACGTTAACCTCCTACGTGTATGAGTCCCAATTGTTGAGTTCAAAGAAAATTAAACTGCGAGCCACTATAACATTACTATTTCATTACAACCCAAAGGAACATTAGCTATTTCATTATTACTAATAACGCATAAATTATGATTGACACTACAAAAAACAGCAAAGCTGTTATCTCAGCAAGTGACCAAGTAGAAATATAAAACAATGACACTTAAATGAAGAAGAAGAAGAAGAAGAAGAAGAAGAAGAAGAAGAAGAAGAAGAAGAA
>KN882373.1:175944-207536 GCA_000934455.1 Apostichopus parvimensis
TGGTCGAGTGGTACGGACTTCGGTTCGTTACACAAAGATCCGGGGTTTCGATTCCTACCTTCGCCTGATGAGTCCCAAAAGGACGAAACCACCGGTCGTGAAGTGCAATTTTTCTGGTGTGTTATTCTTTATTGATTTACTATGTATCTGTCATACCACTTGCTAAACATTCACATATATATCATATTATCGTTGTAAAATCTGAAATAGAATGATATTTCCGACTTTTTTTACATTGAAACCCCATATGCCTAGTGCAACAAGTAAAAGTACTCAAGATTGCGCGCCAGTGCACATATTTATATATCTTCAAGGATTCACTTTTGGAGCAGCAACGTATATTTCGCCGAAACGAGTTGAAGTGGTTTTTGTGGATTTGGTGCAGTTCCATGATGTATGGTAAGTTTATCAGACTGAAAAGCTACTGAAATATTTTTTGGATTAATTACTGAGTCCAGCCGACACTGGATATTGAATGTAGGCCCCTACGCTAGCACCTAGCATAGTTACCCTATGCCTGAAATCATAACGTTACGAGTACATGTGGGCCTGGTTAGGCCCACTGCACTCCTGTTAAATAACGTTAAGAGTGCCTGTGCCCTACGGTAGGCTAGGTTTGGACTACCCAAGGCCTCGTATGCTATTTTTGTACTGCCCACTGGGAATTGTCCGCATCTGGAGGAAGTCTATATGCATGGCTATATTTAATCAGAAGGTGCAATATCGTTATGTTGTCACTCTGTAATGCTAGTACTTCTACTACTAGGCCTACTACTAGCTTAGGCCTTGTATTTGTAGTAGTAGTACTGTAGGTCTAATAGTAGGCTTATAATGTAACAATTACATACATAAAATTCCTGACTGAGCAAGTATAGGAACAGATATATTAGTCTAGATTAGTCTTTATTTAACTCACTAGAGGAGACTCGTACATCCCATACCTTGTATGTAAAGGTTGATACTCTTCTGTAGTACAGGTCAAGGTCATTCATAAAAGTAATAGTCTTGTGAGTAGATTGTGCTAGCATTTTGCCCTTTTGAATTACATTTACTTGACTCTTACAAGAATTATCAACACGATGTATGAAAGCTACCATATAGCTATGTTCTATAATTGTTACAAATGCTCACATGCAACGTTGCTTGTACAGGACTTTATTCATCTGTACTTTTTGCATCTGTACACATGTGCATGTAATATATTTATATATATTAAAGCTCCATTATGCATTTGAATACATGTGAGAATGGTTCAATAGCTCAAATATTTGCTTTCAGTGCTGTAAACAGTAAATAGTCTACAATCACACCATTCCAATGACGTTTTTCTATCCCCATATTTTGGCTTCGCTAATTCACTTAAGAGAATTTCAAAACATTGAGAACTGTTGGTGTGTTTACATAACACAGCAGAGAATGTGGCCTTTTGTGAATGCCACAATATTGTATCATTCGGGATACAAAACGTCATGCGGGATACAAAACGTCACGGCCAAACGGCACTACCGAACCATCCCATACTGACAAACGAAACTCAGGTCAAGCGAGCCAAAAAACATACGCCCGCCGACCTGCAGAGACAAAACGCCCAACCCCCCACTCAAACATTCCAAAAACTACAAAAGGACGACCCGCACGCAGCGAAACGAAAAACCCCTCCCCAGCACACCAGCGTCCAAAAAAGGCAGCCCCAGATAAAGGGCGAAAATCGCCTTCAATTTTAAGGCGAATGTCAGACTTCACCGCCTCCAGGACTGCCTGCCAACTGGCAAATTTCCCCCTAAAAACCACATTACATCTATTCCGCCAAACATGTTTTTTCACAATAGAGCAAACAAAAATAATGCGGTGCAACACCGCAACCAAACAAACTGGAGGGTCTACCCTGTAATGACTAGCGGTCTGGATCGTATAATATGAATAAAGAGATGAGAAAGTATCGACTGTAAGCTGGGTTGTTATTATACGTGTGTCTCATGCTATTCCCTCTCTGGGTGCATACTAATAAACTTAGCATCTACAATAGTATGTTACATCTCTTTAAAGAACTTATAAAATTAATAAAACAAAAGTTTCAAAACATGCAGACTTTCTCGAACTAAAGAAGATCTACAAAACAACAGAAAATATTTACATGACATAATCTTTAAAGGGGCTATACAATGAATCCAGCCAAGCAATTAATGTCAGGCGCCCTCTATTTTCTCCAACTTCTGATTCCGTCTGATTAAGGGTTGTACCATCGTGTGTGTGGGGGGGGGGGCTCAGGCAGTGAAAGGTACTGTTTCACCTCAATTATAGTAGAAAGACTGTGGAATGCTGTATAGGCCTAGATGTTTATGTTATTGGAGAACGCCAAGGGAGTTGTTATATGTACTATTTGGAATGCCCTGTTATAATTTGTAGTGTCGGGCATGGGTAATTTTTTACACACAATGAAGGTTCACCGCTGCACTGTGGGCAAACAAATTCCTCAATTTTTGGGTCGGCCAAGTGCAAAGGATGTGATGCCGATTTATATTTTTATTTATTTTCACTGATGTTATGCATAGTGGTAATTCAATATGACATATGTATGGGTGTAATATTCTTTACCTTGGAGGGTCATATTTTGTTGGGACATGCATTCCCCTCCAAAGATGAACAATACTTCTGCTTTTGACAAAAGTGTGACACAGTAGCAGATTTTTCAGATAGGGGTGAGGGTGGGGGGATTGGTGGGGATGGGGCAGGCCCATATTAGCTACAAAATGGAAAAATATAAAAACAAAAAGGTAAAAAAGAAACAAAGGAAATCTGACAAGTGGTTGAAAATGTTTACTTTTTTAATTACAAATTGATGATTCAGGGGCCAAGGCTGGGGTGCTAACCAAGTCCCCCCCCCCCCCCGCAACCAGTCCAGCACTAATAATTGGTACAATTTTTCCTGCCATACCTTTGTCAGAGTATAGCCTACTGCATGAACAGTGTAATGAGCTTGACTGGCCAGATCTGACTGAAACTTTCTTTCTATTGTGAAACCTTGGTATGGATCCATTGTGGGAGAGGGAACTGGGTTTAATGCCTCCCCTAATCCCCTTATTTATTTTATTTTGTGAACAGTTTACAATAACGACGAGGCTGATATTAGGGTGTGATTGAATTAACAACTTGCCATACATTTTTTGTAGGCATATATTGCAAACACTATCCATAAATCATATTTTATTTTGGAGAAGTGATCTTATAATTTAGTGAACTTTTTAGAATGTATATATATGGCAACACCAATGTGAGTCTTTGTGAGTGAATTCATCACATCAGCCATACAGAAAATAACTCCCTTCTATTATTTATGACAATTTTGTAGAGTGGAAATCATTTTACACAAACATTTCATTTTATGAAGTCTAATTTTAGAGTATTACTACACACAATTTAATGGCATAAACTTACCAGCTTGATAATTGGCTCTCTTGATATGATGCCGTAGTGCGTCTTGGTTGGGAGGCATTGTGGTCTGTGACTTTCTTGCAAGGCGGAACATGTTATACCTGGCCTCGTTGACAAAACCGGTGTTGTGTTGTCCATACATCTTGCAAACAAAGGCTTGCAGTGACGTCTCCATGTCAGTTTGCATCTCAAAAGCTCTCCAAGGTCCTTGAATGCTGAACATAGGTCTTTTTCTTTAAGCAGCATGTTCAGCGCCTTCTTCTTCCCATTTCCATAAAATGCACTCACGCTGTCACAGCCGGTGAAACAATGGAGACCTATCAGGGCTTGCCAAACATCATGTCCAATGCTACTGCGAATGGCGGTTATATCGATCGTACGGAGATTTGCTCCTCTTCCAGTATGGAAATATAGACGCGAAGAAATCAGAGGACGCAATGCTACCGCAATGACGAATACGTCTGTATCTGGACTGACTATTACAATATCATTACAGTTAATAGCCGCATATGTGGCGTGCAAAAACATCCGTGTATCGGCCTCCTCTTGTGTTGTGTGTAGTTCCTTCACTTCCTCCGTTTCAACAATTTGGTGCAACGGGCTACCAGGTAATGCTGAAAATGCATGGCATTGGCTTCCATGACTAAGGTACACCTTAACACCCTTAAGACTTGATGTAACAGCTGTACTCCATGTGCTAAAGAGGTATTCCACTAATGACTTCTTGTTCTCCCCATTTGATAAGAATCTTTTCCACTGTTGTGGAAGCCCTTGTCCATACACCCGCATCAGCTGAGACCCGGAGGCAGCCCGTTTTCCCCTCTCTGCATTCTTAATCGACACGTCTCTATATGTATCTGTAACAAAGTGAATCTCATTGGAGCCACTTGCTCTCGCACAGTTGACCAATCTCCTCAGAATAACAAAGGCAAAGTTGTGGAAAGTCTTTTCCCCTTTAATTGCTTTAATGTTGAGTTGTTGGATCATAGCCATAGCATCTATGACGTTGACGCTGCCTCTTGGAATATCGGCAAGTGGTTCTTCAGACTGACCCTGCAGAGCATGGAGAAGGTTGGCTTTATTCGTCTTTACAAGGCCACCTTGTAATGTAGCCAGGGAGAATGGCACCAATTTTACGGAAACGTCCAATGATGACAAGTCTTGCTAAAAGGTTCCTGTCAGCCTTCAAAGTCACCTCCCTTCCTCGAACTTTAGTTTTTACAGCCTTTGTCAGGTTGGTGAAGGTTTTAAGCTTTAGTTTCTTCATGCCATCAAAGTAAGCAACCTTGTTTGTCTGTAGCCTCTCCTTTGTGTAGGTCCTGAATTCAGTGTCTCCTTTGTCATGTGCCGTTTTCAAATCCATGGCTATATCCTCTGTAGCTACAACTCCCGATGTTAGGTGAACCAGCTCATCATCTTCATATGTAAATGGATTAACCATGTCATTAATAGTAGACCCAATTTTCTGTACATCATCATTGTCTTCGTTTGATTCTACTAGGAAGAAGATCAGTTCGGGTGGATGAATTTTCACTTTTACCAGCCATAGTCTCGCATTCTCTGGTGATCGCTCCTCTAGCATGGTGTGACCAAATCCATCGGTTGACAGCGCCCTTGCTGGTTGTGAACCCAGTCATTCCACCTTTGGTCTTCGAATTACGGTTTGCGGTCTGTTTAATGGTTTGGTCGCATGCTGTTTGGGCATATGGGTTGTCACTTCTCTGCACAGCAAATTCGCCTTCAAGAAATTTTTGTGCTATTCCTGGATGTGAGGATTCAAGATGTGACATCTCAAGCCAGTAGGCTGGAAGGTATCGGCCATAATTGATGTGGTCATATGCGAATATCCAAGGTAACATGCATCGCACATTTGCCAAGTGTAAATTCCAATTTGCTTCTCTGGTGCCTCTTAGGAACAGAAGGAGGATCTCAACCATGCTGATGTAGGAGTTCCAAAGGCCAAATGTGTGCTTGACATTGCCGGCTTCAACAAACTGCCTGTACGATACATCAAACTCTTCGAAATGGTCACTATTTACAAGTGCGGCGTACACTTGCGGCTCTGCAAAAGATGCCTGCAAGTCTGTCATAAGTTTTATAGTCATATCAGCTTCTCTGTCAGGAAGTGTGTCGATATAGGCATCTAGTCGCATCCATTGTAATGCCTCAGCCAGTAGCTTGTGCGCACGCACAGCTCTGTTGTAATGCTTGCCATTTATCACCCCAATAATTGATCCAACTGCAACTGTCTCAGACTCAATCAGAATGTCCTGTAATCCAGCATCACCAAATCGTTTACCTATGCACCCAATGTATGACATCGCAGTGTGGAACGCTCCAAGGTGCACAACAAGTCTCTTTCATGAACTCTGCGTTTTCCCAACGAATAATTTGCACTTTTCAATAAATTGCCTGGTCCACAACAATGACAATAGTTTGTAGATTAAGCTGCTCAGCTATATTGACACTTCTTTGCAAAATGGTCAAAACTGTATTCATCTCTGTGGGACTTGCGTCGATTACTGGCAGATAGCCTATCACGGACCTTGGTGGGACCTCAATCAGGGACTGCAGGTAGATTGCCTTCCAACTGAAATTTGGTGATGTTGTACGCTAAATCTAACTTCATTGGATTCTGGATTATCTGAAGGCTGTCGTCATCTTCAACCAAACTTCTGCGGCAAATGGTTTCGGGCCTTCCTTCTTTCCACCATAGTATGTTGCAATATTCATAGGAGGGGGGGGGGGGGAGGTTGCATGGATCGCTCTCTTGTCCTCTTTGCTGACTTTTGAGGTACTCTATCTGGAGCAGCTTTCTTGGTAGGACATGGTCGTTGAATAACTATACCATTAGTATTATGGGTTGAACCTCTCCCAGATAGTCTCCTCACCAAAGTCGTTATTGTCCCAAACGAGAGTTGTGTATCTTCTGGGAGAATATTTGATGGTAGAGCATCATCACCTCGTCTCATCTCTTTATTAGCAATTGATGTGTCATGGTTCAGTGCAACAGAATTTGACACACAGTCGCCAAATCCGTTCAACAAGTCTATCAACTGGGCTGAGCCTGAAAGATGTCTGACAGTCATAGCAAGTGACAAATGTTTTGGCATCTGCTTTTTCCCTTTGGAGGTAAGGTAGATAATGTCTTGCGCGATTGTCAGAAGACGTTTGTGAGCTGTTGGAGGAACTTCTACAAATTGATTGCAGTGAGGCTCATCTGATGCACCTACTGTCCAAGCAAGGAAGGACTCTGCAGCTTTAATTGTTAGGTCTTGAGATGTTGGAGGCCATGGCATAGTTGACTTGATGTTATGAATGTCATTCCTCAGAGCTAATGCTGCCATATAGCTCTCACTTAGGGTTCTCTGCTCATTTATTTCAATATATGAAATATTAGCCTCGTCATCTGTTGTTCCGTCCGTTCCACTAGTTGTCATGCTAACTGTTTCTCTAAGAATCGGTTTTTCCTCCACAAGAATTTCCGTTGAAATGTCATTCACATAAACAATATATCCCTGACTACGCATGGCTGGTTTCATGAAACATAGCTGTGGAAATCTTTTCATCAAACGCTTTCTCAAATTCCATGTCTTGTATATTCCCACCTCGATGTCATGGGTTTCTTTCACTTGTTTGATGAAGAGATCCTTAAGTTGTGTCAGTCTAAAGATGGCTTTCTTCTCTATAATTTGACGATCGATGACTGATGTGCAGAAAATTTCAAATGCCTCGGAATACCTTGTATCAATCTTTTCACTAACCCGAGGCGCTGTGATGTATCTTGTGTAGTTCCGGTAGCATGTATTATGGTACCTGACCTCAATCGCCACACAATCTTTGTCTCTAAGCTGCAGTAAAAGCGCCTCATTTCTGCTGTCTTCCGCAGCTTCCTTCAGGTTGTTGGCCTCTATAGTCGAACACTGGACTAAGCGTTCCTTTTTCCTTTTGCGGGTGGTACGGCATGTTGTGTATTTATCTCTTTGACAGAGTACACATATGTTTGGTACTACATTTTCTGACCTACTTTGCACAGACTTTGTGCTTGATCCAATGCTAGAGCGTAAGGTCCTCCTCTTCAAAGGTGAGGGGTAACCGGATGCTGAAAATTGGAAACAGACAATTAGGGATAAATACAAGGGTATCCAGTAAAAAATTGGATTTAAAACAGATGATGACGTCATCGCAGAGGCTGAGCGGACCGAGGTCTGCTGCCTCTGTGATGATGTAATTAGAGGTCATAAATCTCATCTGTGACTGGCTAAACACATTATTATACCCATTCATAAATACTACCCAGATATGTGCCTAAACAGGAAGTATTTATTGCACTTTGCAAAGATCAATAAACCATTTAGCAATGAAGTATCAGTGACACACACTGTACAGTGAACACAACAAACATGTTTTAGGTGTTTTTAGAATATTTTCAGCTAACAATCATACCTCAGATAGATCTCCATACCAACCAGATTGACAATGAAATATATTGATAAATGTAACACCACCATGGATACTTACCAATATTTTGTAACACTCGTACTAGCTGCTGGCATATTAAATCCCTTCTGAAGGCTGCTTTTAGCTCTGGTAATCCGTTGTTTATCGGTGAATCGCTGATAGCAAATGGTATGGAAACCTAGGCCTTGTGGAATTGGTATAGCCTAACGATGCCCTCGAATCTACCGTGGCTAGCTATGAAATCATTGGCTATTTTAGCTTGATTGCCTTTCAATTTCTCACACTGTGGTATATAATCCAAGAAACGACACCAGGTTTGATCGCAAAATATATTTACTTTTGCTGGGAAAATGCACATAACACACATATTTTCGTCACTCGCCAAAGACTCGATGCGGCCATTTTGCACAAGAAATAAACTAGGCAATCGTTCGTCTTAGACCTCTTCTGGTTGGTCCGTAAACCAATTCTACACAGCAATTCACGTACATCCTACCTGATTGGCTTATTCACGTTGTTGTGTGATTTTAATTATTTTACTTAAAATGCTAATTAATGTGCACGAATATCTCTTGTGAAAACTAACTGAAGAATTCTCATAATTTTCTTATCACTATATATCATTTTCACGTCCACCCTTTTCCTGTTCTACGAAAAAGCATTTAAATCTTGGACAGCAGTGGGCCAATTGGTCCTCAACAGGTTCTCAAAAGGACCAAAGGTTGATTGTGATTTTTTGGCAATAATACTGTCTGTGTAAATCGGACCACATAACAATTTTAGGACAGTGCTACTCCCTTGTAAATATTCCTTACAAGCAAGGAACCATAGTGCCCTTGGGCTCTTTTTTGGCATTGTTTCAAGCTTGTGAGAGTGGTTACAGAACTGGACCGACCGTGTAACGGGAGATCGTTCATGGTCGGGGGGACAGGGCTTCGTGTTATATGGGATGGACCATCCGGTTTGTTCTATTGCTGTGTTACACCGTGTTGTTTGTGTCTGTGCTGTTTTAAAAGAAAACAATTTTTTTCACAATAGAACAAACCAAAATAGTACGCTGCAACACAGCAACCGACCAAACTGGAGGATCTACCCCATATAAAATAAAGCCCTGTCCTACCGACCATGAACGGTCTCCCGTTACACGGTCGGTCCAGAACCACTCCCATAAGTTAGAAACAAAGCAACAATGCCAAAAAACATGAGCGGTACTCTCTAAGCTTTCACAGCCGGTCCTTGGGCACAGTCCATCACCCAAATCGCCAATGATACCTTTTTAGATTGGTCACCAAGGCACCATGTGCAATTCTACAGGCAAAATCACGGTGCCTGCAACCATTCAGCCTTGAATGCACCGAACGCCATACTTCGGCAGAATGACGTCCCTGTACAAAAATTGCATTCAAGGCCCTATCCCGCAAGGAACTGTGAACGAGGGCCGGCCGTGACAGGTCAACAGGGGGCAACTCAATCAGAGCGGAGCAAATGACACGCACCACCCTGCTTGGAGTACTACTATGCGGTTCTCTGTTGCTAAACAGCGCCGGGACCCATCGACGCAAGTGCAACCCGCCCAAAAACAAATAACAAAAAGGTCAATTTACTTCCCAGATGAACCACCCCTAACCCCCCTTCTCCAGTTTTTGGTACATTACCGACCTTTTGACAAGCTCTGTACCACCCGACCAAATAAATGAAAATATCGCTCTTCAACCGCACCAGGACGCGACGCGGAATTGGATACACCGCGCCCGGGTACCACAAGATGGGCGAAACAAAACGATTAACAACGGTGACTTTCCCCAAGATCGAAAGCCAGCGGGTGCCAAAGGTTTCGAGCCTGCTCTCAAATACCTCAGCCCTCTCGTTCCAGGTGACATCACAAGGTGCATCGTAGCCGTAGGGCAAAGGCCCTTTGTCTTTTCCGGATTCAACTTCGCCCCGGTAGCTCTCTCAAAGATAGATAATCCTGCGAGAGGGCACGAAAGGAGCCCAGACTCGAAACAACACACGTGACGTCGTCATCTGCATATTGAACGCATTTCACTTTGGCACCCCCTGGCACAACGAATGGAACAAGTCTTGAGTCCCTTTCCAAAAGACGAGAGAGGGACTCGCTAAAGAAAACAAAGTAATGGAGACAGAGGGCACCCCTGGCGCACCCCCCTCTCCACGTTAAAAACCTCCGAACAAAACCCATTTACGATAACAGAACTGAAATTTTCCTGATACAAAACAGAAATCCATTTACGAAAAACCGGGTGCAACTGAAACGTATCCAGTACGTTCATCAAAAAACCGCGATCCACCATGTCAAAGGCCTTCTGCTGGTCAAGAGAGACCAATCCACATGGCAGATCACGCTCAATAACAAAGTCGGTCAAGTGTGCGCATGAACCACAAGTTCTGCTGGATGCAATGACCCTTCACTGCACAAGTCTGGAGATCACCCACAAGATGCGGCATAGCCAGTGCAAGGCTGTTGCACAAAGCCTTAGCCAGCAACTTATTGTCCACATTTAACAAGGTGATCGGACGCTTGTTATGAGGATCCAAGAGGTCCCCAGACTTGGGCAGCTAAGTAATCATGCCCAGACGTTGACTTTGATTTAACAGTCCGTTTTGGAAGGCGCCTTCGAAGACGGCTCTGATGTCGGGTCCTATTATTGCCCAGAAGGTTCGGTAGAACTCCCTCGGAAGCCCGTCCGAACCCGGGGACTTGCCATTCTTCATCTTCGAAAGCGCCTTCCAAAGCTCAACAGTGGTTGTTCCGCCCCCCCCCAAATATCATTGACCTCGTGGGGAACAGTTTTGGAGATTCCCCTCAATAAATCGGCCTGTGCCGACCAGTCGACATTGCCACGCGTAAACAAACTCGAATAATAATCTTTATATACGCGGACAATGCCGTGAGGGTCACTAACCACGGTCCCATCAGTAGCGCTCACAGATGGGACGCGTCTGTCACCCGCCGATGAGCTAACGGACTGGTAAAACCTCAGTGAAGGGCGTTCCTCGGCTTCCACCGCTTCGACACGGGCCCTGACGCGGGCACCGTGGTACTTTTCATCGAGATAAGTCTGCAAAGCGATGACAGCCGAAGGGTCGCCAAACTTCACCTCCGCGCACAGCTTCGAGAATTTTTCTCTCCGACGCCGTGCGCGGGTCACGCAATACTGAATTGCGGAGCGTTTGATGCGCAACTTGACATCGTCCCACCATTGGGATGTAGAGACAAAGGCCGGCTTCAAGGTTTGCCATCCTTTGTACCTGGTTTCGAAACCTTGGCGGAACTCTTCCTCGCCAAGTATCTGACAGTTAAGCTTCCATAGGCCCCGCCCGATCGGGAAAATGGAAAGCAAAACAAACCGTGCTAGAACAATGTCATGGTCAGAGAGCGGACAGCTCAGTGTCACGCAACCCGAAAATTTTCAACTAACGGGCGCATAAACTCGATATATCCTGGAGGCATCTTCCCTGTTAGGCCTCACCCACGTGTACCCCGTACTACACGGGTGCATATGCCTCCAGACATCTGCTGAAAGGTGTGCCGAAGTAAATCTGTCCAGTTCTGTGATCCCAGCGTCAGGACTAGCAGACACAGAAGCCCCGAGTCTGTCAAGACCCGAGTCTGGGACACAGTTAAAGTCTCCGACCATGACACATGGTGCACTACCAGGAACACAGGAAGGCAGCGTGATAAAAAAATCTCGTCTAGCAGAAGGCCGATTGGGAGCATACACTGTGCAAAGGGAGATGTTACCCTGTGGATACTTGAATAGAATGCAACCAATCGGCCCTCGTGATCCGTCTCCACCCTAGTGGCACAACCCGCCTGACGAGGTGACAAATGGATGACAGGTGCCACAGGATGAAGACGAACCAAACGAAGCATGCAGCCCACCACCCCACTCATAAGCCCATAGAGGGACATCTTCTTCCAGAATGTGTGTTTCTTGCAGGCAAACGCAGTCGACCTCCATTGACTTACTGGAAAATGCGACTGCGCTTGCGATGATCCCTCATGCCATTCAAGTTCAAAGTGGCAACTGAAAGTGTATAGGCCATGAGAGGGCAATGGGGCAAAACAACGCCGACGACGATTCCGTTAGCTTCAAGCGCGCGCTAGACGACATATCATCGTCCGAGTCGTCACTTGAAGCCGATCTTTTTAGAGAGGGTTCCCTCATCTCGTCGTACCAGCTCGTCCCAGTGGCACGCTTCGCCTCGATGCGCCAGAGAAATCTCTGGAGAAGAAGCACCGCAAATATCCTTTTCTTTGGCGCCGATGGGCCTGCACTTTCATCTGTCACAAATCAAAACCAAATTGGTTGGTTGATACAGTATTTTGAATTCAGTGTAAGCCTGGAGCCATGTGCTTGGTAGGGCATAGTTAGTAACCCGCACACTAAAAAGGTTTGAGAACACATGCAACCCTACTTGACATGATTTTCAATCCTTAGAGAAGGCCTCACCGTACATGCATCAAAATCAAATAAACCAAGCCAAATGGTTTCATATGAAATATTTTATTCCAATTTTTTTAAAGAGCTGTAATAAGACTTCGTGCTACTAGATTTAGTGCCATGCTGATGCTATATAGCTGCAAACTTTCAAATCTCAACTCGCTTTGTTAGGTGTACAAAATACACGAAGGGATCTGAGATTAGGCAAATACTGTAGCATTGTTTAGACCTATATACTTAGTGGCCTGTATATAAGCTACATTACACGCTGCATTTGTTTGTGTGCCAGTACTACCAGCAACCATAGAGACATGCTGTGGGCTTAGGCCATGTTTTGAATGAATCCCCAAAATTAATGCCGACATTGAATATTGATAGGCCTAACGTTAGTCTGCCTATCGAACCTACACTGGTGTTGATTTCATTTCTTTGTATAAATGGTATGCAATAAATGCTCCTCAAACTATTTTCTTGTGTTGCCCATTTTGGCATACACTGCATTTAGGGCACACTTATAGGTTAACATATGTCCTTTCAGGTTGCATACAGCACAAGGTGGAGGAAACATTAATGGGCTGACAGATGGAGAAGGCATGGAAAGGTTGTGGTCTTATTGAAGAAAATTTCCCCACATAAGCCAAACAAATTACCCCTTCGCATCGCATCGAACTTCGCTGATGCACTTCGCCACTTTGCCATGGGAAAGGTTTGCAACCAAGGTACGCTTCATCGTATCCCATGAGTTTTCCAAATTTTAGCCAATTAACCCATCCCCGATGAAATACAGCTTATTGATGTCATCACAAATTAGTGTGGGCGAAGGTCGGAGATGGCACTTCCCAAAAGTTACCATCTCGGCATCTGTTTGCCTATAGCTAAGATCAGTCATCAATGGCACTCTTTAGGCCTTCTTACTTGCATCAACACATTGTTATTTTGAGATGTTACAGTTTGGGTATGGAAATTTCATTTCCCTGCCAAAAAGGGACCTACTCTGGGCCAAATGAGCTGAATGGGTGAGCCATGTATTTGTCTGTATGTTCCCTACTTGTGTGTTGAAAAGAGACAATGGCGGTTTGTACGCAAACAGTTTCAATTATGTTATTTATTCAGCTTATGGTTTAACGAGGTGTACAGAGTAATGACTAGATGAAAAGCATGTCAGAATAATGTTATTAAGTTGTTGCTATATTAGGCAGCAATCAAGTTTGTGACGCACATCGAGGGGTGGACGAGAAAACAGTAAAATCGTGAAAAGAAAATGTTTCTCAACTGATATTTAGCTTTCACATGGCAACAACTTGGCCTTTGACTCGCAATTATAGATGAAAATTAATTCGTTAATATTTCAAAAATGCTTGTTGACAGGGGTGATGAGGAACGTGTTTGTTTTGTTGTACCACCGTAAATTTTTCGCGAAATGTAACTAGGCTAGTCTGTACAGTAGTGTCAAACCGACATGGCGTTCGTAGCAACTACCAGTAAGTCAGTTCCTACGGGATATGAAAACGCCTTTAAATGCTACATGTGCATTTCACGTCAAACCAATGAGCAAATTCCAAAGTTCAATCTCAGCACACGGTCAAGATTTCTTGATTTCGTCTTAAAATGGCATTCTCTGAGCGGTGAGCAACATTTTAGATAGCAACCAATTTGGTTGCCAAGAGTTGCGACGACATTCCCCTACCCATCCTGCCACATGGAGGATATCATAACGTCTGCTACAGTCGGTTTACTGACAAACAGAGGTATAACGAAGGCGATAACTACTGTTTTCGCTCAACTAGTACTAGGCCCTAGTAGTAGTAGTACATTAAAAATTTAAACGCAATATAGGGCATTGGTCCTTTGATTGGACATATATGCCTAGGTCCAGTACTAGTTTGGTCCGATTTTGTTACCTAATACTTTTTAAAGGAGAACTGAAGGCAAGACATTAAGCCATTGTTACTTGTTTCCCACCATTCAAAGACGAATATAACATAATCATACCAACCACATTTCTTTCTTACGAGATAATTAATTTTTAATTCGGCGTTACGGCTGACTTCCCCCGGATCATGGAATTCGCCATGTTAATGTTAATCAGCGTGAATCCGGGCTTTTTGTTACGTAGTACATGGACAACTTGCATTGTTTACGTTTCGCTTCGCGAATGCACACTGTGTGAAATTTCACTAACTCAACTGTTAGTAAATATATATTCATGTTGCTAATTCTCAAATTATTTAAACGATTTGATCATTATTGTGTTTATGAAAGATGGCTGGACCTGTTCCTTACGACTATGAACCACGTTTTAACGCATCAGAGTTACTACCAAATTGCAAGGATTGTATTCTACGTCTACAAGTGAAATACCTAACGTTACTACTACTATGCCGCCTGCGTTAGGCCTAACGTTACTCTAGTGTACAAGCCTATAAGGCTATAGCCGATAGTCAATTAGGTCCCTATGCATACTAACCTCATCAATGTCTGAAGTTTGCTGTCTCTTTACACTAAGTTTTCGAGGGGCAGCTGCATGGTGGTGGTCGATGAGAGAAAATATTGGGGACGCCGTCTTGTTTAAGTTTTTTTTGGGTTTGGTAGCCCATTACTTTGGCCCTAATGTCCTCCTCGAAACAATCGCTGGTGAAGTGATCTTCACAAATGACATGCTCCTTCGACCACTCATAATTTTTGTCTAAAAACTTCTCCACTTTAACGGAGACCGCCCATTTCTTGAAAAGATCGGGTTTTTTCTCCGGATTTGGGAACCAAAACATTGATTTCTTTACTCGGGAAGAATGGTTACTACAACCGAAAGCCTGACAGTACGGTATTTTGTTTCACCTTTGTTGTTCTACTACTATAGTACTAGCCTAAATAGTAAATAAATACACGACGTACGTACGCGTAACGCTAGCAGGTACAGTATAACAACACACTGCACTTACACATCGCGTCACCGATCGCACACAAATCAAGTTGTCCAGGTAGTACGTCATCCGTGACCCAGGTCACGGTTATTTGCATATAAATGGCGATCTCCATAATTCAACTTCAATGGGCGCCGTTGGCGGGATTTTAAAATTTCAAAAGGTTCAAAGGGATCAAAAACTGTTTCATTTGAAAGAGAATGGTTAAATTAACAATTAGGTCTATGATTACGTGCTGCCTTCAGTTCGCCTTTAATGACATATTATGATGATGTTACCGTGGTTCTCTTGTTGATCACCACCAAAATATTATCATACGACATAGGCTAGCCTCTACTCTAGTGTAACTAATTGTTACAAACGAGTTTTGAAAAGGAAAGCACCGCAGGCTAATATGTTTGTCACATAGGCCTTCTTTGTTAAGGGTTCACTGGGAATGCAATAAGATGTGAAACTGTGGGTTGCAATTTAATTAGGCAGATGTACAGTAGTATACTGGCACTAGCCTAGCAGCTTTCTGTGTTAGGGAAAGTTGCGAGTTATGCACGTGGTAACTGTAATTGAAAGTTCTTACACTGCAGACCCTGGCATTGGAAGTTACTTGTGTTCACAAAATGGTCCACATGGTTCTGGTGTAGTACTTTTGACGTTTCAGCGGTTAGCAAATGTTGTTCTAACACGAATTTTTAACATTGCTAGACTCAGTAAATCATCAGCAGTGTCTATCAAGACTGCTGAAAGAAGAAAGATGGCTGCCGTTAGGTTAACGTCACAGTCAGGCGAAACTGTGGATATTTTTATGATACTTTTTAAGAAAAACCAAACTACCAAACGACTGATCCGCTCTCAGCCCCCTTGCATCGGGACTGTGACTGTGTGATCATCGTCGGGTGTGCATCACCATTCCCCTCGAAAGGGGACAGATACTACACATGATCTTAGCCAAAAGGCCGAGAAGCGAAACTGGATATTTTTAGGATATTTTGATATACAGAAACCCTGGTTTGAAGAAAAGAAGAAAACAAAACGTAAGAGGGTAACCTAGGCTTAAATAGGCTTATGAAAATGTACATTATATTGCTATACAGCCTATACGTATGTCATGCTTGTACACTGTTGGACAGTATAGCAGTTCCGCCAGGATACTATATTGACCGTCAAGTACGTTAGTTAGTTACGAACAAGAGAAAACAAGCAGAACAATGGACGAGAAACTGGACTGTATATTGGAACAACTATCCAAGCTACAAGTTATGCCTAAACAATTAAATAATTTGAATTAACGCCTTTTAATGATGGAGGAGAAGCTGAAGTCGATGAATGGAGCGATTACCGATATGGCAGAGTCGGTTGAGTTTATGGAGAATGATGTGGAGAAGGTTAAAGCCGATTATAAACTTAAAGCAGATAAGACAGAGGTAACCACAATAGATGAAAAACTATCGATGGCAGAGAATTCGAGTCTTTCTAAAGTTCAGATGTTAGAAAATCGATCACGTCGTAAGAACTTGATTTTCTATGGTATTCCGGAAGCAGTTCAATTAAGAGAACGCTGGTCTTCTGAGCGCTTCATTACAAAGGAAATTGTAAAGGATTTGACGGGATTGCAGGTCAATGAAAAAGATATCGAAAGGGCTCATAGAATACCAAGAGGTCCAGTGATCGGGAACATCAAGTCCAGACCAATCCAGGTGTGTTTTAGTCGTTATTCTGACCGTGATGAGATCTTGCATTCAGCCAAGCTTTTCAAGGGAAAACCTTACAGATCGTTATCGCGGATGATGTTACCCCAACAGTGCGAGATGCAAGAAAGCGACTGCGTCAAAGCCTAGAGGTTGTTAAAAATAGACCAGGGGTAAAATAAGCTTTTATCCCATGGACTGTCCCAGCTTCGCTAATTGTTGTAAAGGAAGATGGTACTCGACAGAAACTTCTTCATGTTGATTGAAGTCTGTTTTGTGGAGTTTATTATGAAGATCAAGTTATTATGAAGCTCATCATTATAGAGCTCATTTTGGATATTATTTTGTATGTTTATTACGTTTACGCCGTGAGATTGATATTTCGGTTTCTATTCATGGATTGGAACAATACTATAATGTCTATTCTGTACTTTATTATGGACTTTATCATGATACGTGTTATGGATAATACTTCTTTTCAGGAGCATTGCCTTGAAATTTGTTAGGATAATTATTGAAAAAACAAATATTAATCAAAGTATGGACACATTTAATTATCAACATATTAATAATCCTTTGTCTAAACAAGTGATTTTAGATATTATGGATAATGATGATTTAGTAGATGTGTGGCGGGTTTATCATCCAACTGAACGGAAGTTCACTTGGTGTCAGAAGAATCCATTTAAGCAAGGTCGTAAATATATTTTTTGGGTTTCTTCTGGGTTATTGAATATTGTAGTAAACTCTTCTATTTTATATTGATATAGGTCTGATCACTCTTTAATTAGCACTACGTTTAATTTCTGTAATATCAAGACAGGGAGGGGGTATTGGAAATTTAAGAATTCACTACTTGATGATGACCAATTTATTTGTATGATAACAGATACAATTAGGGATACCATAAATCAATACGCCTGGTTTGATCTATAATAGAGAGAATGTTCATTCCATTTGTAAAAGAAACATTTCTAAAGATGGTTTTACTGTAGAGTTTTATAGGTATTTTTGGTTGGACTTTTCTGACTACATCTCTTATTGATGGTTGAGAATTCTTTATTATCTGTTACACGACTGGGGGTAATTTCAAAGGGTGATAAGCCTAGGAATTTGTTGATAAATTGGAGACCTATAACTCTACTTAATGTTTGTTATAAAATTGCGTCAGCTTGCATTACAAATCGTATTAACTCTGTTCTTTCTCAGCTTATTTCGTTTGAACAAAATGGTTTTATGAAAGGTAGATATATAGGTGATTGTATCCTTACTATTTATGATACAATGTTTAATCTTGAAAAAGTGCATCATCCACGACTTTTATTTGCAATTGACTTTGAACCGAAAATTACAAGTGTTTTTGGATTGCTTGACTTTTTGAAAGGTTACTTTAGCTTACAGAAATGCATTTTTACATCTAGTATGAAAATGATTGGGACCGATATTGGGAGCCTTGGGTAAACTTATTGGGGATTAACATTCAAAACTACTAAAAGATATACTTTCCCATTGCATGGGATTATATGTATTTGAATTATTTTTGTGTTTACAAAGCAAGATGATACATGTTGATTGACGTTTTTGTTTGTACTAAAATGAGAGTTGAACAAAAATAAATAAAAAAATGCTGAAAGGAATAAGAGAGCAACTCATGGATCCCAAGTTATAAAAAATCTTGAAAAAATTCTGTGAAATGGACAAAACAAGGAAGCTCTTAAGTATTTCTTTGTCACATGGAGTACCATGCAAGGATCACTATTGTATGAAGTGAGGGTTTATCTTGCACACAACCAAAAATGCCATGACTTCTCAAAAGAAGTTGCATCAGTTAATGTCCAGGAAGTTCAGACTCTAAACTGCACCCATGAAGAAGCAGACATCAGAATGTATCTTCATGCTGCATTTCAGGCTGAGCAAGATACAGAGCATATTACAATAGTAAGCCCAGATGTTTTTGTGCTTGACATCACATTTCAACAGCAACTCAAGTCTCACCTCCATTTTCACACTGGCAGTGGAAGTAATTTAAGAACAATTGACCTCAAGAAAGTACAGGAACATATTGGAGAAGAAGTCACTAAGGCCTTGATAGGACTTCACTGCTGTACAGGTTATGATAGTGTCAGTGAATTTTGTAGTAAATGAAAGAAGAAAGCAGTAAAACTACTGCAAACAGAGACCTTCTGTTCAGCATTTCAGACACTCACATTTTCAGACAAAGATTTTGAAACCCCTCTTTCTACTACACCAACACTGGAAGCTTTCACTTCAAGCTCTATGCACAGCGCAATGACAGTGATGTGAACATTGCGAGATACAACTTGTTTAAATTAGCCAGGAGATCTGAGGGTAACATGCCTCCAACTAAATATGCTCTACTACAACACATCAAGAGAGCAAACTATCTAGCAGGGAAATATTACTTTCAACAATTGTACATTGACATAAATATTTTGATATCATTTTCTTCCAAGTACACAACTGGATGATCCTGAACATAATTCAATACTTTTACAGTAATTGGCTTTTGAAAGACACAAATACTCTTAAATCATTAATTGTTGCAGAGAAAAAGTTACTACATCAAAAGAAGAAACTTTTGAAAGACAATTGGGGGATACTTTTGGAATATTAACAATCTTGTATGCAATTTATGAAGTACAGTTGTACGGTTTCCAGCAAAGAAAAGAAATCTTCACATGTTATATTCAATTGTTCTTTTCAGCTTTGTACAAGAGAAGTCCAGTTGGAAATGGATGGAAAACTGAAGATGGGGCACTACTAGTCAACTAGATGGATCTTCTTCCTGCACCAGATAGCATCATGGAGCTCATCCACCACCTGCAAAACTGCTTGATTCTGAAACTTCTACCTGTCTACAAAACAAACTCCCTTGTACTGATCTTTGCAAGTGTGAAGGCAGACACTGTAATAATACAAGTGGACTAACTCTGTCTGATGATGAACTACAAGATGAAGACATTGAGGAGGAATGAAGAACCCTGACACAATTCCCTGGAGCCCCAAACCCGAACTTATAGCCCAAGTTATTCATAATCATATATCACTTATATCCAGGATCTATCACACAAACCAACTAAAGTAGGCAACAAAGAGTTGCTTGGCAGCGATGACACCCACACCATTGAGTGGATAATTGAAGTCTTCTTGAGACAATCAAGGGATTTTGGGGACCTACAGCCTAATGTTGATATCATACATGCTGAAAATCATACTGTAACTATTACAAGTTTGTTTTATTGGCCCCACATGTTATGAGCTAGAGCAAACCTGTTGTGACATTATTACTCTGCCCAGTAGTAGCCTACTAGTAGAACCTTGCAAAGCAATGAGGGCAATGTAGACTGATTATAACTAGGCCTAGGCAAAGAGAGACGATGTATGTTAAAAGACTTTTTGGTTCATTCATCTTACCATGTAGCAACTGTTGGGAAAGTTGGTTGAACCTCTGCAAGTATCAAGATGGCCTACCCGTGTTATGCAACAAAGTTGGATGATTACAAATACCTCTTGTAGTGTTACAAATCACCCTATGGTATTATCATTTTTAGGAAAGGTCACCCAGAAAAGTTTCAGTTGAACACCAAACTGAACCATACACCACAGCAACATTTGTCCAAAACAATTCCATTCCCTTTCCCAGTGTATTTACTGATAGTGAAACGCTAGGCGTCCATTGGTCGACATTGGCCTAGTAATGGTTAGCTACAGTACAGCGCTGTAGAGAAAGTGCTTTCGCGGAACCAGTCCATGTATTCTCTAACAAACCCCAAAAGCGGCGAATTTGAGGCAAATTTTCTCTTCAAAGGCCAAGTCATTCATTTGTGAAAACTAATGAGTTGCTCCTGACTATTTCACCTTGAGTTTTATTTACTTCATTTGTCCACCCCCCCCCCCGATGTGCGTCACGAAATGTGAAAAGGAAAGCACTTTTGTCAGTGCAGTTCTTATAATGCACAAAGCAGGTGGAAGAACACAAGAAAGCAGCAGTGCCAACCTTGTTTGCTTTTGCACAACTCAGACACAACAGGTATTTCAAAATGTACCTTCAATGATATGTGTCTACTTCAAGAACCGTAATGTTTCACTCTATGTTTGTTTTCTTAACTCATTCTTTAGCTTGTTATACTTGTCTAATGGCCGCAGGTATGCACTACGGGATAAACTGTTAATGTTTACTTTCAATAGTATCTGCCTTCACTGTCAGATGAGTTTATTTAGGCATTATGTCACGGCCTAAGTATAATCAGGAAGATGTTGCTAAATATTTGACTATGGTTTCGAATTGTTTACTACAGTTTTATTCTTTGCTTCTATTTTTTTATTAGCTGCCTCACTATGTTTGTGCCTCCAAAAATGCCGGGATGTCTCACAGAAATGGAACTCTGAAATTCAGGAGATTTCCAAAGAATGGGAGTGTTATTATTTTTTTTTAATGTACTGGACTATGTAAGTCCACATTAAAGGAGGACATTCATAAGGGTTATATTCTCATGTGATAATCATAAATGCTATTTTGTAGACCTGCAGGTGCCATAAGTGAATGCCAAAATTCACATATGCTCATTTGGTTAGATGGAATCCTTTATTGCGTGAAACTGAGCAAACTTGCATCAGTTTGGGTTTTTTCTTTTTGTGTGCAATATCATAAGGTATTAGAAGCTCTAGAATTCACTAAAGCTTCCCCTTATATATTTCTCTACAAGGACGTGCTTCATGGAAAGAGGTGGGTACCTTGATAATTTGGTGATAATATTTTCCTCCTCTTCTATTGTCATAACATACTGCATCTGACACTTGATTGGTCTATTCATCATTTGACTAGATATCCACCTGTCGCCACCCACCCACACCCTTACAGAATGTGGACGATCTATCATGGTGATGATTAATGATGATTATGGACGATTATTGTGGACGATCTATCATGTGAAGTTGGTTCACCCCTCGCCGCCCTCCCCCCCCCCCCCCTCTTTCACACTCTCCCAACCAGGAGAGAAGCTACTTCCAAAGTAAATTTATAGAAAGGTTAACATTTGTGTGGCCTCCATATTTGTGGGACGTTATCGCATGGGAAAAGGTGGCCAAAAAGGCACTGTACTCGAAATCGTATTGACATACACTTCTTAAAATACCTATTGCCATATCTTCGGGGAGCTGGGCATTGACATTATTCATTGACGTATTTTTAATTTTTTTTAAATGACAATCATTTTTAAGAGGGTATGAATGGTAAAAGCTAAATTTATGATCGTATTTTTTACACTCGTAGCTCTCAAATGATATAAAATTTGTGTAAAACGTACCTTGCATCCTCCCAATTTTTTGGCTATATATGGTCAGTCGAGGAACCAAGCTCACTTCCGGGACGCTATGTTTACATCAAGTGCATAAACGTCTAGTAAACTACATAACACTTTTGCAGTGCTCTGTAAACTGTAGTAATTGAGATGGAGTTTTGTTTTTAAGTTAATTTATCTCGTAACTGCTAATTATGCCGAATTCATGTGTAGTTGGAGGTTGCTCCAACATAAGTAAAGACGGAGTTCTCCTGCACGCATTTCCAAAAGACGACAGAAATCGCAGAATTTGGACACTATTCCTTCAAAACACTGCAGTGGTCATTTCACAGAGGATTGCTAAGATCCATCATTCCAAATTAAGGAAAGCCTCGGGATAAAATGCATAAGAACGATATTGCCTGCAAAATATCCTACAATCAAGGTTGCATCTAGTGGAGCGAGCGAAGCCAAGAATACCGTAGGCAAAACAGTGGACCAGCCTAACGTTACGGCTACGGCTCCTAGTACTAATAGTACTGTATCAACGTCTGGGCAGAAACGGACAGTGAAAACGTCAAAGAATTAGCTAAGAGAGGCGGTCACAGAAGAAAGTCAGTGTAATCAACAGTTCAAACTTTTATGAAATTGATCCAATATGGCCAAGCCTCCAGTATAGCCTAGGCTAACCTAAGCCTATCCAAAACTTAGGCTTGGCTGTATTTGTTGAGGCAATGTAACGTTTCTCTTAGTACTTGGTGTGACTACATTGCTAGTGCAAGTACTGTACAGCCAAGCCTTACTGTAGCCTTCACGTGGCATAATGCACGCAAATACTAGGCGAAGTAAGGGACCATCATGAGGAAGTAAAGTTTGTATTACAATTAGCATAGCCTAAGCCTATGATAAATCGATGTATTGCTAAATGTGGTACGTGTATAGCCTATGTGCGGCAAGCTACTGACTGCAACCAAAGTAACATGCTTTAAAGGCATGGCGGTATATACATATGGCAGAATGGCATTAGATCCGTAGTAGGAATATCACATGCATCATTACATTATGTTAAAGTTTTTGTCTTTCATTTCATAGATGGTTGAAGAAATAGTGACAGCATATGACAGGGAAACTGAAGTCTATCAGACACAAGATAAAGTGCAACGTTAGAAGAGGTGAATTCTAGCCAAAAAATAATGCCTGGGAGGTTGATCCTTCTATGAAATGCTAACTTTGTTACATCCTATTTGTATATTACTGTCATTAGTGCAACTGTTTTCGACTTTTGTACGTGTTTTGGTTTTTTCATACACCTGCTCTCATCTGATGTATTGTTGATAAAAAGTTTTCTTTCTAATGCAGTACCATGGTTTAATTTCCTAATTTGCATTTTATTCACATATGATAGAGCATGATTAGTTATGAGAAAGAGCTTGTTCCGATGGATTATACTGTGTCAGTCACACTCTGAGATGTGTCTTGCCTAAACTAAGTATGGGATAACTAATGTTGCCAGCAATATCAGTTACAAGGGTATTACCGTGTATTATAACACCATTTTTGTGGTTTAAAACCACTCAGTGTTAATAAATGGTTAGTTAATTGAGCCAAAACAGTATAGTGGGTGGTTTGTGCCAGGTAGTACGTAGAGAATTAATGCAAAATTACACTTTCGATTGATCAATGATGTACTGTACATCCTCGTCCCATACAATAGGTGGAATAATCCTCATCTACAAAGTCAGTACTGACTATCTTGACAGTTCTTCCAGAAAAGGTAAAGAAGAGGTCGAGAAGAATACAATGCTACCCAACAGGCTCACAAAAAGGAAGTGTATGAAAATGTACCCTCATAGATTGTAAAACACTTATTTCTCAACAACCAGCACAGTTTTACTGTATATAGCAAAGGGAATGTGATTGCACACTCAGTCTTTTGTCTTGAATATAAAATGTCATATAATTTCGTTTTTATTGGACAAGTAGTCATTAGCTTCATAAGTCAACACTAACCATTGATTAGAAACTTGACTGCTAATGATTCACCAAGTCTAATCGAAAACACAAATAGTAAATAGCAGAGGGGTAATGAAAAAAGTTGCATATTAGATTATTGTAATTATCTGGTATAGCTTGCTTCAAGGTTATGTCATTCGTTAAACTAGTTTCATTTCACGCAATTTTTGTATGTGACAGTCAAAACAGGCAAGCCAATATTACATACAAACAACAGGCATTTTGTTCTTGTTATGGATAGCATTAAAATACACATTCATCAAGCATACAAATATGGCTTTCGTGGTTTCAACAATCTTTTTGTTTTACTTTGTGGAAGGTTGTAGGGAAAAGATGCTTTAATGAGAGTTGTTCACACAAAAGTTTCTCTGTAACTGTACTCTAACTTTCTGAAACTGAAACTGATTTTGAGGAAAGCCGTGCAGTGTTATTAAGAGAAGCAGAGCTACAATGTTTTCTGTTGCCTTCATCTGAAGAGGACATACTTGCCATTGGAAGAAGATACAGCAGAAGCTCATTGAAGAGGATCAATCTGATGGTGATAAGGAAGATTAAATACCTTCTGACCACACTCCATCACACTGCAGGTAATTTTCAAACACATTTGTCCAGTGAACTAGTAATTTCCATTTATCTGTCTGTATAACAACAATTTACGGTACATGTATCTCATGTAATTTTCCATGGAGATCATTATCCTGTAAATTGAGGTTATTCTGTGTGTTCAGGAACCTGTGGTCATATTTGGTCATTGTGTTAGCACTAAAAGCTTCTCTTAGTGCATTTATATTTTCATATTTGGTAAAAGTCCTTTAAAAGAATATGTTTGGAACTATGATAATTACATTTTATACAGCAGGTATCAATGGTTGAGTACCATATAGCTCCTTGCTTTTGGTTTGTATGAGGTGTTCTAGATTTAGCTTTGGTCCAAAGTTAGTTGGGTCATTTCACAGAACCACTGAAAGGTGCTCCTACATAGATTTGAAAATGTAACAGTTTTATGGAATTGGTTTTGCAACAAAATGACAATGAAATAGTACAAATATTTTATGACCAATTGTTGCTGTGGCTTAATTTTTCTATTTATGTAGGTATTCTTTATTCTCTCCTTTTCAGTAGTGACACAGAAGGTCGAAAGACGGTTTTCGAGGAGACAAGTTTATAGTGTTTGGGACATGTCTGCTTTCACTATTCACAGTCTGCATGCAGTGCTTCCACGGTACAGAAGCAGTGATAAGCAGCATAATTAGGACAATGGTGTCACTTAGGGAGACCTCTTGCTCTTGGGAGCGCACATGTAACAGTGAACCCATGAACAAATACTCCAGCTACCAACTTTCTTCTTTCGGGAGCGTTTGCAGGAGCCATCCCTACCAAACCTCTAAGAGTGTTAAAACATATGGGATGTAGAACAAATCATATAAGAACTTTTTTTAAGCACCAAACTTGACTTTCTGCAGCCTACTATTGTGAAAGTGTGGGAGACTACCCAGCACACTTTGGTTTCAATACTAATGGAGCTTGAAAAGCCATTGGTTCTGGGCGGAGATGCTAGAGCTGATAGTCCTGGTCACACAGCCAAATTTGGGAGTTACACTCTTATGTAACATCATATTTTGGACTTAACCCTTATTCAGGTTTCAAAATCTTTCTTTTTTCCTGTAATATCTGTCTTCCAAAGTGGTATCAGTAGTAATTTCATTACCTGAAGATTTCAAGGATAAAGCTTCCTCCATCAATTCCCACTACCTACATACCACCCCCCTAAGAAAAAAATATAGAATAACATATTCAAGTGCCAGTTTCAATAGCAGTGCTTTTGAAATCCATTGTATGTGATAAGTTCTCCTGTCTTTTGTTATAGCACACCCACTTTGTATTGTTTCAGCAGTTTCATCTTGTATGTAGTTCTGTTCTTTCAAATATCCCTTCCAGAAAAATGAAGTCAGCACAGCAATGCTATGGAGCTTGAAGGTTTCAAAAGGACAATTAAGTGGATGATCGAGACATCTATGACGGCAGATCTAGAGATTGACTGCATCATCACAGATAGGCATCTGCAAGTTGCAAAGTGGATTGAAGAAAATCTCTCATGCTACAATATTGAGCACTAATATGATGTCTGGCATATTGCAAAGTGTAAGTAACAATCTTTTCAACAGAGGTGGGATTTCATATCTGAAAGTGTGGGGTGCAAACCTGGGAGGCTGAATGCAAGCTCAATACGTAGGTAAATGTTACATTATAAAAGAAGAACATCGAAATGTGAGAGTTGATTGTTGATGAAAGTTAAGTGTTGATTCTGTTGTTGTCGAGGAACTATTTTGTGAGGGTTTTTTCTGCCTTCAAATAGTGATGCTTTATACGTGACCCGCCATGCGGGATACAAAACGTCACGGCCAAGCGGCACTACCGAACCATCCCATACTGACAAAACGAAACTCAGGTCAAGCGAGCCAAAAACATAATCCCGCCGACCTGCAGAGACAAAACGCCCAACCCCCCACTCAAACATTCAAAAAACTACAAAAGGACGACCCGCACGCAGCGAAACGAAAAACCCCTCCCCAGCACACCAGCGTCCAAAAAAGGCAAATAGTGATGATGCATTGAACTGCTATTATTTCAGCAACAAAGAAAAAAATGATTTCACTTGGTAAGAGGAAGAGATGTGAGGCTGTCAATGAATGGTGCAAAAGCATCATCAACCACCTCCACTGGACAGCTGCCTCCACCCTGATGGTTACCCAGACATGATGCTCGAAAAATTTGCTTCTGTAGCAAGCCATGTGCAGAACATACACACTGGCCATGATGGGGAGCTGTTTCAAGAGTGTGTTCACCCGCCTTTGGTAGGAGAAAGACCTAGCAAGTTTGTTAGAAAGCTTGTTAGCATAAGGGAATATAGATTTTATAAAGGTTCATAAGGTGTGTTGGAATTGTAAAAAGAACAAGCATAAAGTACCATCATTTGATTTTTTTATTTCACACATTGTCACCACTGCTAAAATTATTTTTAATTGACAGGGGAGAGTATAGCAAGCATTAGTACTTCTAGCATCACATCACCAACTCAAGGAGAACTGGAGCAGAACTAATGTTAACATTCTCTCAATTTAGAAAAGTTTGCGTGAAAACACCAAGGGCAGTTTAAAGGTATATTTTAGCAACTGGATATATTTACATAGTGGAACACGACTACAGAATGACGCTAAAAGGATGTCTCCAAAGAAGCAGACTTCCAGAATCGAAGCTTTTCATTTTTTGTTAAATTATTTTGCTCCCAAACTGACTATATTCTCCTATGAAGACATGACATGTAGGTGACTATGCGAAAAGAAGACTAACCTCCTGACCCCCCCCCCTCTCCCCACCCATGCACATGACCAATTTCTTTCTTGTCAGTTTGAAGTTACATTATATGATGAGTCTTATGTATCCTTTGCAGGTTGTTACTTGTTGGCCTTTACTACAATGAAAACAGTAACCGTGATCCAGCGCTAACAAAGTCTGGGGACCAGCTGTATGGCATAGACTTCCCTCGAGCCAAACGTGGAGATTATACTCTGAGAGAAATACCGAGCCAGGTTACATTCGGTGAGTGTCCTAAATTGTGCCTCATTTTACGTAACATAGTTTTCCAACTTTTCATACAAAATAGTTTCTTGTTTCGATTTCTGCATTATTGTAACAATATATTTTTTACATTTTGTAGGATATGTCAATGACCTCATGGAGCAGGAGATCCATAGTCTTCAGCAGAATCAAAACTTAAGACACTACTGAATCATCCCATTCTGATAAAGGAAACTCAAGTCAAGCGAGCCAAAAAGGTAAATATGCCCACCGACCTGCAGAGACAAACCCCCAACTGTCACATATTGTACTAGCATAGCGCCATCCTTATGTTTGATTATGTTAATCTGTTAATATGATATCACCAATACCCAGACGCAATACACGTGCAGTTATTTTAAGAACGTCTTGGTGTCTTGATTACCTACACGATATGGTGTCAGATATTGAACCAAATACGCCAAAATGGAACAGTTAAAGCCGCCAGATGGTTTAAGTTTGGAAGGAAACGTTTCCGTGAATTGGAAAAAATGGATTCAGAGATTTGAGCTGTATTTGTTAGCTACAGGGAGTCATAAAAAGGACTCTAAGCTCCAAGCCTCATTGTTTCTACATGTGTTAGCAGAAAGTGCACTCGAGGTATATAACTCGTTCAAGTTCGAAAAGGAATCGGATAAATTCGATCTGGAAGTGTTGAAAGAAAAGTTTCAGGACTATTGTAGCCCGATAAAAAATATTAAGTATGAACGGCACCAATTCTTCTCGCGACAACAACAGGAAAATGAAAGTATTGACCAGTATGTCACGGACCTTCGTAACAAAAGCGCAACTTGCGAGTTCGGAGATTTCAAGGATAGCCTGATTCGCGATAGAATTGTGTGTGGTATTCGAAGTGACAGTTTGCGTGAGCGAATGTTACGGGAACCAGACATAAAACTTGACACTGCGATAAACATGTGTAGAGCGGCGGAAGTGTCTAAAACAGAAGTGAAAAACAGAGATAAACCAAAACAATTCAAATGTAAAAGGTGTGCTACCACACATGGCCCACGGGAATGTCCGGCATATGGGAAAAACTGTAGTAATTGCAACAAGTTTGGACATTTCGCAAAGTGCTGTCGTTTTGAAAGAAGGGTTAATGTCATTGAGGACAGCTATACCAGTGAGAGTGAAACGGAACTGTTTTTAGACACAGTGTATACAATTAATGACATTACAACAGGCAATGAATGGCTGGTCGATATGGCAGTAGGAAAACGAAAAGTTCAGTTCAAAATGGACACGGGAGCACAGGCGAACATTCTGCCTTTCTCCTTCTACAAGAAAGCAGCAAATGGAAAAGCATTGCACAAAACCAGAGTGAAACTCTCAACATATTCAGGTGAAACACTTCCTGTTTTAGGGAAATGCATGTTGATGTGCAAACATAAGGGACAGAACGTCAACACAGAATTCCTGGTGGTAAATATGAAATCACAACCCATACTGGGATTACAAAGCTGTGAGAAATTTGGATTAATTCAAAGGGTCATGGACATAAGCGACAAAACACCCGAGGATGAAACCAATTTCAGTCTTTGTTTGGAGGACTATGCAGATGTGTTCTCCGGCATAGGATGTTTACAGGAAGAGCATCACATTGAAGTGGATCCAGAAGCCATGCCAATTGTCCATCCACCAAGAAAAGTGCCAGTTGCCTTACGGAAACAGCTGCGCAAAGAGCTAGATGTAATGGAAAAGGACAATATCATTGAAAAAGTGGAAAGTCCCACTGACTGGGTCAATTCCCTAGTCATTGTTGAAAAATCAAATGTTAGGTTAAGAATCTGTCTAGATCCTTGGGACCTTAATAAAGCCATAAAAAGGGAACATTTTCAGTTACCAACAGTGGATGAAATTACCAGTAACCTGACTGGGGCCCAGTTTTTTTTTCTCAGTGCTCGATGCCAACCAGGGCTTTTGACAAATCCCCCTTGATCAGGAAAGTGCCAAGTTATTCACTTTTAACACACCCTTTGGGAGGAAAAATTTTTAAGGCTGGCATTTGGCATCCATAGTGCACCAGAGGTATTCCACAAAACGGTTGCCCAACTATTTGAAGGCATAGAAGGTGTACACACGTACATTGATGATATCTTGGTATAGGGCAAAACACGCACTGAACATAACAATAGATTGCGTCAAGTTCTTGAAAAAGCTAAGGAACACAACCTTAAATTGAACAAAGACAAATGCAAGATAGGTCTGACTGAAATCAAATACATAGGCCACATTCTAACCAAAGATGGCATGAAGCCAGAACCCGACAAAATTGAGGCTGTCACACAACTCCCAAAACCAGAATCTAGGAAGGATCTACAAAGGTTCTTAGGTATGATACAGTACTTGGGAAAATTTTTACCAGACCTGTCACAAGAATCAGCACCACCAAGAGTGCTGCTCAGAAAGGAAATTGAATGGCATTGGGACACATTTGGAACAAGAACAATGTTTTGAAAGACTGAAAGAACTCGCCACAAAGGCACCAGTACTTCGATATTTTCATATTGATAAACCTGTGAAAATTTCAGTACATGCTTCTCAGAAGGGACTGGGAGCGGTGTTGTTACAAGAGGAACATCCAGTGGCTTATGCGTCAAGGTCATTGACCCCAACTCAACAGGGGTATGCACAAATTGAAAAAGAAATGCTTGCCATCGTGTACGGGTGTGAAAAATTCCACCAATATATCTATGGCAAAGAGGTTCTGGTTGAATCTGACCATAAGCCCCTTGAGGCTATAGTGAGAAAACCTCTTGTATCAGCACCTCCCAGAATTCAAAGATTGTTGATGCGGGTTCAACGTTATAATCTCAAGGTTGAATACAAACCAGGTAAAGAGATGTACATTGCTGATACTCTCTCCAGGGCCTATTTAGAGGTAGATCAGACACATGATGAATTTGACAAAGAAATTGAACTTGTAGTCCACACATTGGTGACCAACTTGCCAATGACAGTTCAAAAGAAAAATCAGTTTATTGATGAAACTAGAAAAGATCTGATCCTCCAAAAACTCAAAGAGGTCACTGAGGAAGGGTGGCCAGCAAGTAAATCAGCTCTGCCTGATGAGATAAAAGAGTATTGGGATTACAAAGAAGAAATACATATCGCTGAAGATATGCTATTTAAGGGTGAAAAACTCATTGTTCCCACCTCCCTCAGAAACGAAACATTGGTCAAAATTCATGTAGGTCACCAGGGGATAGAAAGGTGCAAAAGAAGGGGAAGGGAAGTAGTATTTTGGCCCAGAATGATGAGTCAAATTGTTGACATGGTTTCAAAATGTTCTACATGTTTGATGTACCAAAACGCAAATGCCAAAGAACCCCTTCAGCCTCACCCAATACCAAATAGGCCATGGGAGACGGTAGGAACTGATTTGTTTTACCTGGAAAACAAAACATTCTTGTTAGTAGTAGACTATTATTCAAAGTTTGTAGAAGTCTCTGAGTTAAGACAGACAACTAGTGAAGGTGTAGTCAATAGCCTAAAGGCTATATTTGCCAGACATGGAATACCGGACAAAGTGGTGTCGGACAATGGGCCACAATTTTCAAGTCAGGTGTTCAAGCGTTTTGCACAAGTCTGGCAGTTCAATCATGCAACCTCTAGTCCTACTTATCCACAATCAAATGGGATGGCAGAAAGAGCCATACAGACAATCAAGAAATTGCTCAAAAAAGCAAAAACTGACCA
>KN882373.1:216513-235592 GCA_000934455.1 Apostichopus parvimensis
ATATTAACGGTATGGTGATACATTCATCAGAGGCAATAATGGTGAGTATTGTGTAATATTAACAGTATGGTGATACATTCATCAGAGGCAATAATTGTGAGTATTGTGTAACATTAACAGTATGGTGATGCATTCATCAGAGGCAATAATGCTGAGTATTGTGTAATATTAACAGTATGGTGATGCATTCATCAGAGGCAATAATGCTGAGTATTGTGTAACATTAACAGTATGGTGATGCATTCATCAAGGGCAATACTGGCGAGTATTGTGTTATATTAACGGTATGGTGATACATTCATCAGAGGCAATAATGGTGAGTATTGTGTAATATATTAACAGTATAGTGATCCATTCATCAGAGGCAATAATGCTGAGTATTGTGTAATATTAACAGTATGGTGATACATTCATCAGAGGCAATAATGCTGAGTATTGTGTAACATTAACAGTATGGTGATGCATTCATCAAGGGCAATACTGGCGAGTATTGTGTTATATTAACGGTATGGTGATACATTCATCAGAGGCAATAATGGTGAGTATTGTGTAACATTAACAGTATGGTGATGCATTCATCAGAGGCAATACTGGCGAGTATTGTGTTATATTAATGGTATGGTGATGCATTCATCAGAGGCAATACTGGCGAGTATTGTGTTATATTAACGGTATGGTGATACATTCATCAGAGGCAATAATGGTGAGTATTGTGTAACATTAACAGTATGGTGATGCATTCATCAGAGGCAATACTGGCGAGTATTGTGTTATATTAACGGTATGGTGATACATTCATCAGAGGCAATAATGGTGAGTATTGTGTAATATTAACAGTATGGTGATACATTCATCAGAGGCAATAATTGTGAGTATTGTGTAGTATTAACAGTATGGTGATGCATTCATCAGAGGCAATACTGGTGAGTATTGTGTAATATTAAGTGTATGGTTATAACTTTGCTAACTCTCACCATGTAAATATTACAGAAAGCACAAAAGGAAACTAAGAAATTTTTAATTTAACCATCGGTTAAATGGTTGGTTACCGTATGATGCTTTAGGGGAAAAAAACGAACAGTGAAGTTTTATATGTGAAGAAATATTCAATATTGTCTCCACTGTTCACCTCCAGTTGCTTATCTACTAACTCAGTATTTATAGTTGCCATTACAAACTGCCAGTTTTGCTATTGTAACTAATAACTGTGTCTCCTCCTACCAATGTACTATTCAGTATTTCTCAAGTATTAAGCCCCTCTCCACCTCTCTCTCTCTCTTTCTCTCTATGTCCCCTCCAGTTTTATACATCAGTACACAGAAGCGAAGTTATTAATCAACCGATGAAATCAAGTCGAGCAGTGAACTGTGAACGGAGAAGCTACGGATGTTAGAAGACCAAAAGGAGAAGGACCAGGCTGGTTATAGAACTGAGACAGTTCCTTACTTAGAAGAACTTGGTACATAGAGATAAAATCATTTAAACCAGAGAATGTTTCTAGTCTACAGCTTGACAGTACTGGAGATGGGGCAAAACTTAACCATTTGTAAATTTATGTAAATTTATGAAGGTTTTAATAGCATTTCTCACGAACAATTAATTTGGATACGTTTCACTACAAACTCTGTTCCTCGTTCCAAATTTTTATTTTGAAACATCTTCTGGCTTTTTCATTAAAGTGGCTCGACTACTTAGTCTAACATGGAAAAACCATTAGGTCAGTTCCTTAGATGCAACACAAGCCTTAAAAGGAAAACATATAACTTCCATGGCTCAAACAATATAACATGCTTACAATGCAATCCTAATTGGTAAAGGACAAATGGTGTGGAATATCCTCCAAGGCTGCTCTTTTGTTTACACAATGTCTAATGGTGAGTATTGTGTAATATTAACAGTATGGTGATACATTCATCAGAGGCAATAATTGTGAGTATTGTGTAGTATTAACAGTATGGTGATGCATTCATCAGAGGCAATACTGGTGAGTATTGTGTAATATTAAGTGTATGGTTATAACTTTGCTAACTCTCACCATGTAAATATTACAGAAAGCACAAAAGGAAACTAAGAAATTATTAACGGTATGGTGATACATTCATCAGAGGCAATAATTGTGAGTATTGTGTAGTATTAACAGTATGGTGATGCATTCATCAGAGGCAATACTGGTGAGTATTGTGTAATATTAAGAAAAAAAAAACAATGTTCGCTCATGCTCGAAAGTCAACAAGCATTTGACCACCACTCTTAAAAGCATGGAATGATTACCCTAATTAATTTTCTGAGTTACCCCCATGCCCTCACCTCCCCCTCCTCCTTCTCTCTCTCTCTACGTCTTAGAGTAATCAGGCAGTTCAAACATCCAGGAATTTTGATATGCTGGCTGACCTTTGTCACTTTTCATAATTATTTTTCATTTTCTTTCTTCATTGTTTTTTTTTTACTTTGAGACATGAGTGGGTGGTAAGAGTGGGGGGGTTGCCTTTTCTGTATATAGTGTATAATATTGTAGTTAATCTTTTTGTTCCATTTCATTCATTTGAACCCTAGCTGTACCAATCAAAACTGTCAAGGCGTTTAAGAAAACAAAAATGCAAATTTGTCTGATCATCATTTTGTGTGTGTGTGTCATGATTATAGTAGTACCCTTGATGAAAACTGAAACAATGTTAATGATCAATTACTACATGAATGAAGTCATAAAGATTTGCAGCAGTAATAAGCCTTCATATTATTTACAAATGTGTATTTTGTTCAAACAATAAGTGGCAACATCCCACGTGTTGTCTGAAAGAATTTGTTTCCTTGTACTTTGAGAAAGTGCAAAATATATGCCTTCAGAGCTGCATACATAGCTCTGGTACAAAGATTGAGTATTTATCATGGTATGGTAATAGCAAAGTCAGTGGTATTTCAAAAATATGCTAATTATGTTACAGCAATACCCCCCTCCCCCAGTTATTTAACAGACTATATCAACTATAGAATGTCTTCTAACAGTGTGCTTTTTATTATCTGGAAAACTCTTGATTAAGAAACAAGAAATGAAAAATACATTTGAGAAGTAAATGAGCTGTTATTAACATTTTTCTATTAGTATCTTTTCCAGGCTAATAGGAAGTAGGGTACGGGGATATATTCCGGGGGTACCTGGGACGAGGTCAATTAGGGGGCCTATGATAATATAGTATTAAGAATGTAGTCTCATACGCCCATGAATACAGCATGAATTTATGAAGACCTCAAAAAGAGTCGCCTGGCGACATTATTGTCCCGGCGCCCTACTTGACTTTCGCCGCCTCCGCCCTTAACTTCTAACACTTTCTCAGACCGTCTCCATATAGGAAAATTACAAAAATGCAATGGCGCCACCCTTCTGCCAAATGTCAGTCGGTAAAGAGTTGGTTCGGAGATGGTCGGGAGATAAAATAAAGGAAGGAGAAAAGCCCCCCCCCCCCTCCCCCCTCCATTTCAATCAACTTTATTTTAATCAAATGAGGGCATTACATTCAGTTTGACAACTCTGAAGGTCCTGGCGGTAAAGGTCAGTTCTATTCTCTGCTTGGTTCTAAATTCGACCTTGTTCTATTCAAAAGCTGGTCAGCTCACGGGAGGTTAGCTGTATTCTTCTAAATGAATAAGTCCAGTGGCTCAAAAAGTAAAAATCGATACATCTCAGAAATTCTCCGTAGGCCTTTAGCAGACATCTTAAGCTAATACTTGTGAGCTCCTGTTATAGCCTGTTTGTATCGATCGCCTTCAATCCTACAAAACAATCTTTCTCTGTCTCTCTTGTATAAATGAGCTGATGTAGCGATGAAACGGTTCACCGTTACACCCAAAGTAAGTATCGACGTGATAAATAGCTTCAAACCCTCGTGATCCTGAATTTCATCATACAACGGTGACGTTGTACATATGACTCTTGGAAGGGGTGGCGGGACGGGGTAGGACGGTGAATGACAGAGGTTTAGTCAGTCCCGCTAATAAAATCGTTTGTCGCAGAATTCGACTCGCTTTTTGCATCCGAGTTCAAGATTGTAATAGAGGCACTAGAATGAATCGACCATCATGAATCGCAGTGTTTAAACAGCCGTTTATATCATTCAAGCTTTGGTCGTGGGGGAGAGGGTGGGAGACAATCGACGAAAGTTCGGTTCAATTCTTTTTTTTAACCATATTTTTATAGTAAGTTTTACGACTTTCCTTTGTGTCGTATCTTTCTGGTTTGCTACTTTGGATTTCTCTGCCAGGTTTCCTTGTTATACTGCCAGTTAAGTCGTGCACTCGAGGCGGATCCATGATTTTAAAATAAATAAAATAACATAAAACTTGTATTTCTTGAAAAGAAAATGAAATAGTCCAGCTTCCTGTCTTACACTTACTTATCTTAGCAACACGTCAGAGATGTGATCATTTGTTGAATTGCAAAGTCACACTTACGTGAAAATTTTGACAAAATTGGTCAGAATGTTCAGTGGCTAATTTATCCTTTAATTTGAAAGTTATTCAAAGTTACGTACTAATTAAACTGTTGACTGGTCAAGTTACCCTCGTATCATCTGGGAAAGACATTGTCAATCTGTCTAAATGCTGAGTTAAATTGCTTGCAACGACGTCTGAAAACATGATTTGCTCTCACGATGACAAAACTGATTATGTAACAAAACATACCAATTTTATACTGTGCCTATATGCAGTTGCATATCAAAATAATATATTTAAATTTCTTCATTATAATATTCCCACTTCTGGAAACTTAAGCGGAAGTTACAGGATTTGCTTCAAATCGAATGAAACAAAATCTCCTAAACAACTTTAGAGACGGGAACACATTCTCCGATCTATTTATTACACATTTTGACCGAAACATTGAATGAGATATGCTAAACTGTATATAAAGTAAAACATACGATAAAAATGTAAGAAACTTAAAAAGCCAACGACATTTGGTATGAACTGTTTCCTAACTTCGTTCCTAACTTTCGTGCATGCCTTCTGAATTAAACCGTCAAATGAATTCTAACTTATAGTCTACCGGGAATATAATGCTTTAGTTTACAAGTTTCCCTTCACATATATATGTTAACATCTATCTACTCATAGTGTCTGACTGAAGCTGAACATTCCTTCCTGAAGTGATTCTGCTGGGGCTAATCTCTTGTTTAAATTTACCAGCCTAATTGTACACCCATTGTAAAGTAACAAGTTTCGCGCCAAAGGCCAACCCCGTTGTGCTATTGATGTTGTCTGATGTTCTGGTGATACAATTGTTTATCATTCACAACATCCCGTTACGTATCATCTTTTCCATCACTCGGGATCTGAAGGATCTGAGAGGATGGGAATAGGGGGTTAGAAGCAGATGAGAGCAACAGTGGGAATATCGGTAGAGCAAAGGTACAAGTAAATTGATGCAGGCGGCCGAGGGACTATACAGGCAGATTGCATCATATATGTATCTTCATAGCGTGCAATAATACACTGCGTTGTGGACTTTGTTTTCCATCAAGCGTCCTGTTACGAATCTAGTGTTAATAAGCACAGAGTGGGCTACGCAGGCAACATGAATAAACATGACTAGTGCCATTCGAACAGTCAATTGAGGCAGTTTCCTAGTGGTAATACCACTCTGTACTGTCCTCCCATATCACGCTTCAAAGCACTCGTACTGACAGTACAAACAGTTCCTAACCTTTATCTGATAGAAACATATACTCATACTACTCATCCTGATAATACAAGTGTTTTGAAAGCGGGACAAAGTACAGTATTGAGAAACTTTGTCCCTACTTTTTAGATTCGAATGTTCAAAATTTCACAAAGAAAACTGAACATGCAGTGAAAGGGGCTATGAGGAGGAGGGGGGGGGGGGCTGGCAGCTCGGAGAGTAACACCACCAAATAAAAAGAGAGCTTATATATACGGCGCTTAAATATGTTGGTTCTGTTTCTGATCAATTATTGACAATCATGTGAGTGCTGCTTTAAAGAAATAAGTCATTAATAACTTTTTCATATAGCATATATGATAACACCACATGATACACGACCAGTAGCGCGACTCCTATACCTGCCTGAGAAGAGAATAGAAACTTGGTATACGGTAATTTTATGTTTATGCCAACTCAGGACACATATACCTTTTAAGGATTCACTGAGAACAAAACCATGATGTATACATAGATTAAAGCAAAGTTACAGAACACGAGTGTAGCCTAGTCCTTCTTAACTTTTTTGGTGTCCCATGGGCTTGGTCTTCAGTATGGTCCTCACTGAATATGATAGAAAGATGTATAATGTTCACTTACAAACTTGTGATAGGCCTTAATTCATACACTATATTCAAAACAGAGCTAGGCTACTTCCCCTCTCTTTACATTACATTGGTATTCATATACAAAACTCAAATTATGTCTTAATAGTACTTCTAGTCTTACTTTCCAACCACCTCGTTTTTCGAGGTAAATACCTCACACCAACCACTTGAGAATCCCCGTGCTGCATCTTTGCCCAAACCCTCAAAATCGAAATGAACAAAGGCGGTCGTCTTAGCGACAATGAACACTGTAGGCCCAAACCGACCCCCTCCGTCGACTAATCCTGTTTGACCAACAATAGACTTGGGCTTCTGTTAGGTCCATGCTAGTCAATTCAACACACATATTGCTTGAAGTGTTACACTTGCGCCTCGTTTCGTCATCAAGGAAATTACCAGGATTATTCTTTAATTTTAACCGTATTACTATCAATTTTTCGATCGGAAAAAGTTGTAATTGTGTTAACTGTTTATCCAATAATCAGGTTATAAGTTTTTTATCTTCGTTTGAAACGTTTTGCTGTAATTTATGGATGATTTTTAAACTTCACGAACGGTGTGCCAGAATATAGCCTTGTTTATCAGATCGATAAACAAAATGGATTCTAGTGCCGCTATTTGGTAATATCGTTCTCACGACAGGACATTGTATGATTTGTCCGAACTGATACTAAATTTTCTTGTCGTGTCTTAAAATTATAGGTTTCCAGACTTTTAAATACTTCTGTGTTACTAAGTACCAGTTTTGATTAACACATATATATATATTATTGGTAAATGTTTACGGAAACACTCAACCGTTAATTTATCATGTGGACCATCTGCTAAGCATCATGCTTCTTTCGGTTGTTGCAAACATTCTTGAGAAGGATTATTTCCAACGGAAAAAAGTTGCAAGTGGGAAAATTACTGCATGATGCCGGCTTATATAGAGAAAGATCCAAATTACCAGAACCCTAGTTATGTACCAGTCACGAAGGAGACCGTAGAAGCTGCACAGAATAAATTTAGCAATAATAAGAAAAGGCAACAACAGCTAAAAGATGGAAGAACTCTTAGTAAAATCAGTTTCTTCTCCAATCTCGAAGACTTGGAAGAGGTGGAGTCAGGTGCATTGGTATATGATCAATCCATGTCGCAAGGACAACCTATTCCAAGCGTTCTTGGCCCGTTTCCGAAACATCTTTTGGGTAAACCAGTCGATGAAATCGACAGAGCGCGGAAGACAGAGAGAGTAAGTCATGATATATTCTGTGTTTTGTTCAGACCTGTCGAGAGGAGATAGGTGGAGGGATGGGTGAGGGGCCGGTCAGAAGGGGGTTGCAGAACGTGGGCATATGGTCCATAAAGTGGCCCGGGAAAATATGGTTTTAGAGGATAATTTAACTTTTATTTTCTTAATAGCCTTGGGGGTATGATGACTTCTAAAAGGGGACCCGGTGGCATAATTGTACCGGTGGATCCAATCTGGCCATTTTCCATCGGACTGGCTTTATTACTAAAATACGAAATTTACTTGAAATAATATCGATGACAAATTATTTTAGAATTGAACTTGATCCTTTTTATATATTACTGTTGACACAAAAATGGCTGCTTTTTGCAAGAAACAATTGTTTCATTTAGAAGAAAAGTTTTCAACAAATAAAGAACCGTAAATATATATGGCAGACAAACATGTCAAATTGTTTCAAAAAAGCAGTCCAAGTTAAAGCATAGATGCGTGTAAGGAAAGGCAAGACTGACAATAATATGCAGTTTTGTTTTGCCATTCTTTTTTATTGGTATGTCTTATCTACTATAGTAGACAGTGTTTCTCACTTTACTACTTTAAATGCTATAAATTAACATTTGCCGGCTTAAAAATGCTGATTTTATACCTGGAATGTTCAAAAAACCAAAACAATGAAATCGTTGTTGCAATGAAACTGCAATGACCCCTTCCCCTTTGACCATACAGTATAACATTCCAACTATCATAGATACCCCATCCAGCTCCCACAGTCTATACTTCCTTGCCCCCCCCCCCCCCGCGGCCAATCCATCCCCCCACACCCCGCCTCTCTCTCTCTCCGTGTTTCGTATTCGATTAAAAAATTATTTACAGTTATTTTTTTTATATTTCGGTAAAGTATTTGTCGAATGCGATCACAGATGGTTTCGTTGAAATTATCATATTAAACAAATGTCTTACAAATGTTGTATTTAAATAAGCATGTCTTTATATTAATATTAATACTTGTACACTTTATCATACGACAAAAAATATACAGAAGTATTACCACATGCAACCGTCTGGGTAAATTTAGATAACTTAAGTTTACATATGTATAACTCTGTTTAGATTCTTGAATACAAATTTACCAAATTGGGTACATAACTAAATATATCGTTATTTTAAGAATATTAGGTACATGCATGGCCCAGATAACTTCCTAGTTTCATCTTGCAACGTAGATAATTGAAATGGAGTTCAGAAGTTGTTAACAGCAAATATTGAAAGTATCTTTAGTATAAGACCTATCCTATTTGTTTGTTAAAACAAGTAAATATATAAAACATCTCGTGAAGGTCGATTTTTTTATTTCTTTAAAATAATAAATGTCACAAATGTTAAAAAGTATCACAATAAGGTAAATTACTTGTATTTTATGATAATATAAACACGTAGTTTGAAGGGGAAAAAGAGGAACATATCGGTAGAACGCTATTGGAACCGGTGATATCTGGATTGATAAAAACTTCCATTCTCTACCAACTAAACTGTTCAACCATGGTTCGGCATAGCCACCCGAAAGCCTGTTTAATCATTTCATTCCAAATTTATTTAACAACTTCGTAGTCAGCTTTCTGTTGTTAATCTGTTTAAACACGAATTCTTGGCACATCCAATGATTAATGATTTTATATAAATATTACACAGTATACACTATGTTATGGCGTATTTGATAGGTTCAACTAACGATATAACACTCGCAATTAAGTTTCGTTTATGAATCTATAAATGTTTGTGTATATACTGTTGAAAATCAATTATGTTAGTCGTTTTTGTTTTAATCTAATGATGTGCTTCTGTGCAGGGTTTATTGTTTCGGTTCAATACAAGAAACGCATTTAAAAGTAAAGACGGTTGAGGCTGACTGTATAAGATCAACATGGGTGACATGGAATTTTGTTCTGTTTCTGGTTTCTTGAACGATTGTCCAAACAGATATGTATTATTGTGAAAATGCAGAATGTGTGAAGAATGTAGAAAATGTTTTAACTACTACGAAAGTCATTATTTTGTTATAGCCAAGTTTTGAAAGAAAAACAGGTTATAACAAAATTTATAGTCTCGGTTAAAACTTAGATATGAAAGTTGACGAGATATATATTCGATGCATGGTTCTGGAGAATTGACAAAACCTAATCTATTGAACATTTTTGTTTTAGTCTCACAGTTTCTGGGAAGAAAATATTATAACGAAGTCGAAAGCAAATTTTAAGGTACCATGACCTCAAACCGATAACATATCTAGTCAGTCACGGTTATCCCACATCACGTGTCTTAGTACTGAAAGGGTTGGGGGGATTTATAAAGGCGGTTGAATCCTGCAGAATCAACATTTCTAAACAAAATAAGAGGCACTTTTAATAAGAAAAAAGAGAGATGTGCACCAAAATCAAACATTACGGTTCTATTTCTGGCCTATTATATACAGTAATCCAGTGGGTGAGCTAGGGGTATTGGTCAAGGGGGGCGAGAATGGTCTGTAGGGGCGCTTTGACACTATCTAAGTGGAGCGCCACCACGAGTTGGCGCGGAGCGTACCGAAATTTTTGAGTAAAGATACTCCCTACATCGCCGGAAATGACCCTTTGCGGGCCTTGCTAATTTGCAGATAAACGAAGAATAAATAGGTGTCATCGCCAAAAAAATGTGACAAATGTCAATAGGTAGATGAGAGCGCAATAAAAAAGTCATTAATCGCGAATAAGTAAAAAGTGGTAAAAAGCTGAAAAGGGCGCCAGCAGTCCATTTGAGTCCGTCAGGGGGGGGGGCATCCGCCCCCCTGACTGTATGGGCGCTCCGCCACTGCAGTAATCCATGTTACCATATCCTGTATAGTAGCTATGGAGGCATATTATAGCTACTTAGTATAGTATTGTATAAGGATGTCTAAGTCAACGACCCGCCCTTTTGGTACCTACATGTAATCGACCACAAAAGCACCCTGTATCGATTCCAGTTTGACAAGAGCCTAAGTATGTTCCTCTGACGTCATTCCCCCATTTTAGAATGGTTTCAACCTTGCCAAAACCATAACCAAAATAGATACATATATTGTAACTAAACATAATCAAAAACTATTATATATTACTACAAGCTTTTTCTATCATAAAATATAGAGATTCAGTAATTTAATAATTTGAGAAATATCACCTACAAAAAGAGCTATATACTAAACTTTGCAAAAGAGGATATTTTTGAATCCGACCTGATTTGCATAACAAGAGAGTAAGAAATCAATATTCTACCAAGAAGAATGGTAAACCAATCCCCTCTAGAGAATAGACGAAATTATTTATTCATGATTTTGATTATGTGAAGAAGGGACAGGGTTAAAAACAGTTTTGACCTTATGTCGTCGCAAGATAAATTATTGATAGGGTACGTATAAGCGGATCAAGGTGTATGAAAAGGCGCCATAAAATGGCTGTTAGATTGGTAGTTGTTTTTTTCTTCACTGTAAATATTCTCATGCTTCGTTTCGCTCGGTCTTTCGGTTCATATCTTCAAGGATGATGTAGAAGATAATCTGAGAGCGGCGATTTGGGAGAGGGGCAGATGAACGTCGAGAGGCAGAAGGACAAGGGAGTTTGATTTTAGGGAGAAAATAACATATTGCCTCAAAAACAAAATTACTGATCCAATGTGCATTCCGTACCACATAAATTCCAGTATTTGAATGTTTTGCAATAAAACGAACATTTTCATTACATGCTGTGTTTACTTTTTGTTTTTTAGCAAAATGGTTCTTTTAAAATAACAAATGGGGCATAAAAGTCAGTGTTATTACCCAACGGAGGCAGGTCTTATTTAGGAAAGCGGCACTTTTGAGGATTTGCACACAATTGACTATTGGTATACCATCTATTCTGTTTTCAAGGAAACCCGCTACACTGCAAAAAATATAAAATAGTCATAATTGAAGGGCATTGGCAATTAATGGGAACTTCGTGTCCGGGCTCTAAATTTAGTGAATGTTCGGATAAAGATTGACATTTTATTTAAAAATGTAATGAAAAACATTCGGTGATGTGTAATTGAAAACTAACAATATTTACAAAGAATATGAGAAAGACTGTAGCTTGTAAAAAATAATCTTCACTAAATAACTTTTTTTGTCTTCTTCATAACTTGTAGATTAATTTTCGATACTGTTCGATACAAAATCTTGTACTGCACATAACAGTATACAGATCCTTGTAGTAAACTGCACAACATTAATTTCAAGTAATGAATCAAAATCGAGCAGAATCATATAATTCATTTTTCACTAACTAACGATTGTTCGCTGACAAAAATATTCTGTAAGAAGGTGTTTTTTTTGTTAACAATCTTATTTTAATATAGATGAGATACATTTTGGAGCAGTACTCGAATTGGGTAATTCAGGCCCAAAACTAATTGTCTTTAATTGCTTTTTTTTTTTGTGTGTTAATAAATGCTTTCATTGTTTATTCGGTTTTAATGACTGTGTGAACATGAGTAGTATCTACCCTTTCAGAAATTTTCAAAAGCACATACTATGATCTTTGATCTTATTAGCCGCGGTCCTGATGGACGAGAATTGGGGATGAAAATGGCGGCTTAGTTATGTAATGCTGGTGTCATCCTATACAAGTAAGAAAAGCGACATGAGTTTGACATTGTTTTATTCCGTAAGATTTATATGAAACAAAACGTTTTAACGTAATGCGAGGTTTAATTTAAGCTTTGTGATTGTGTGTTTTTTATTTACTTTTATTTATTTTATATCCACAGACATTTATTGTTGTAGCAAGGAGGTTCGGAAGTACCAACATTCTACGTTTTTCCAACTCAAATTCCCTGTTCCTCTTCTCACCCTTACATCCTGTCCGTCGGTTTACCCTTCGTGTTTTATCCCACCAATATCCTTTTCTGGAAGTTCAACGTGTTAAATTATGTTTTTATGTCCAATTTGCAAATAATTTCTTTGTTTTGTTATTTACAAACAATAGTGGTATTTTCACTTAATATTCAAAAGCTGTTCAATGGCATACCATAGGATCTGTCTTTTATTTATCGTTTGATAACAGAGATTTAAAATCATTCATATAGTTTTTATATAACCGTGTTTTCAGAGGTCTTGTTTCCCGGGCCCAAAATAATCATTTTAATTTCTTGCTGGTTCGTTCAATATAATAATTAAAATAAGAAATCAGAGGTAAATTATGTAAATTTTGTAAGATAACAAAAGCAACGATTTTTCTATTCCTGCCGATTTTGAAAATTTTGATACAAGTTGTCACCTTTCGGGCAAGAAAGATGATGAAAACGCGTGTGACGTCACATTTGAAAGAAAATAAATTGTTATATGTTTCTTAATTTTTTACAACATAATTCTAAAATTGGCTTGAAAGTTTGTTAATGTTGCAAAGATATGAATCAATTAATATAATCTAGTTATATTAGAATGTATCTAAATTGAGCTCGCTTTGAGTATATCTTGCAATGCAGAAAAACATTTATTTTTTTATTTTTTATTATATCTTGATTTTGTATTTTTTTGTATGCGACACGTGGGTTCTTTCCCTTTCCTTCGTTTACCTTTTCTTTTGGCTGTGTGTTTTTTGGGGGGTGGGGTGGGGGTGGGGTGGGAGGGAGGGAGCAGGGGTGGGGGATTTGGCGATGGCGCATTGGTTTCGTCTTTGTAATAGCGATCTTGATTCCTTTCACATCATATCCTTAACCCATTTGTGTACAGCGTTTGATTTATTGGTGATTGCGACGATTTTAGTCAACTGTGTCTTCATGGCGATAGATCAACCCATTACCACCTACTGGCAAGACATTGATCCATTCAGGGACACACCACCCACCCTACCTACTCCTTCGTAAGTATAAAATTAAATTTTTCAAAAGACATCCGATAATTTATCAAATAATCTGATACAAAAGTCACTTATTTGGAGACGAAATGAAGATAGATATGGCATACTATAGGCTGTCTAACCCTACGCCCTAAAATATCGAAAGAAATCATTGGAAATAAAGTCACTTGTTAATAGTGATGTGATGGATAGCATTTGAAATTTATCACGCAAGATATCATTGTCTTTGGGCAAGCATGTAAACGCGCATGTTCTCTGCAGGCTGCAATGACAAACGAGAATGCGTTTACAGTTATATTTCATTAATTTGCATCTTTTCTCTTCTCCCCTTTTCAGGAGATTTCATCTCGACATAGCAGAGTAAGTTATATCGACTAATTCAGAATTGATTTCATTTATTACTGAGTAATGTTGATCATCTTTAATACAGTATATATTGTACAATCACATTTATAGGGCATCTCATAATGTAATGTGGTGCAGTATGGTGTGGTGCAGTGTGGTGTGGTGTTGCGTACAGTAATGTGGAGTGATGTGTTGTAGTGTTGTGTGGTGTTGTGTGGTGTGGTGTTGTGTGGTGTTGTGTAATGTGGTATGATGTGTTGTAGTGTGGTGTAGTGTGGTATGATGTGGTGTGATGTGGTGTGAAGTGGTGTTGCGTAGTGTAGATGTTGTTGACGTACAATCGAAGGGCATGCAGAAGTGACTTTGTTCATAAAAACGCAACGAACTGATTTAAATCTTCTCAACTATATATGTTTTTCATTCAATAGGTATGTATTTACAGCTATATACTTAACGGAGATGCTGGTTAAAATATTCTCCAGAGGATTTCTACTCTCAAAATTTACATATTTACGAGATCCTTGGAACTGGCTGGATTTTGCTGTGATTCTATTAGCGTGAGTATTGAGTGCTTAGCATTCGTTTTATTCCTAAAGTGCTGTTAAATATGCACATCTTTTTTATTTTACTTTTACGGAGATTAGCAAGGTTTACTGCCGTTTGAAAATATGACTTCAATATTTGGCGAGACGAAGGACACTGAAGCTTTCAAAAGGTTTGAGGCAGCATTGTGCTTTGGGCAAACACATGGTAGCATTTAATAAACATTGAAACCATTATTCATTTCTACATAAAGATTATTCATAACATAATCAGCAATGGAGTTTACGAGCAGATCTGATGAGAATTGCCTCATCGGGATACATAAACCAGGGCAGAATCAATAATACAAGAAGGCGGGTGAAATGAAATAAAGAATAATGCAATCTCATTTTCATAATATATATACTGAAGGAAACTTGGAGACTGCAGGGGGGGGGGCTGTGACGTCATTGTCCTCTGGCCAGAACTGGCCCCGATGCCTCTGTTTATGAGCCACTCATGCACTAATAACGACGTAATGCACACCGTTCTGTATAACGAGTAAAATATAAATCCTGAACGCCACGGTCATGTATAATGATTTCACTCAAGTCGCATTATCATGATACTGTCATGATTAATGCAGTTTGCGCTTCAGCCAATCATTTTGAGCATTACACTGTTATCGAGTATTACATTATCAAACATAAATTGTACTTTAAGATATCCATCGAATAACCGAAGAATTTATACAAATAAAGTGACTTTATTTCTCCTTTTTTCTTTTTTTTTTTATTCTGTATTTTAGGTTTGTAACATTTGGGTTACAAATAGCTAAAGTTGAATCTGGTAACTTTGCAGTCCTTCGTTCATTTCGAGTTCTTCGGGCTCTCAAAACGATATCGATCGTACCTGGTAAGAGATCAATCAATCAATCAATCAGTCAATTACTTAAAGATGTCTGATTATCAATATATCGATATTTATTACCGATATATGTATTTAGCCTATACTACTGTATAGCGATTACAAGTGCATAGGCCTATACATTAAATGAAGATCTATCTAGTCACTTTATCTAGTTTGGCATTCAGTTTTCTGTTCATTTCACATAGGTTTTCCGAAATAGAAGGGATCGAAGTAATTTGGAAATTTACTCCTCATTGTGTTGTAGTATATATACAGTGAGTCGACTCGGCTCACTCGAATAGAATCGGCACTTCAGTCAGGACAATTATTTATAGTTTTGAAACATCTCGACTTGACATTAAGTGACTCGTTACATCTCTGTTGCCCTTCTTTTGTTGTTAGTCCAACGTTTTGGACTGGTCTAATATATATTCCAAATGGTACAAACATTCACAATTTTCATCTTCTCTCTTGTATCATGATGGTTACATCTATAATGTGACGGTTTATAATTTATACGCAAGGATCACAGGATCATCAAACGGTATATATCTAATAAATTGATCCCATTTCCTTACTATAGGTTTAAAGTCTATCATCAATGCTCTTGGTGGATCAATGAAGATGTTGGCTGAGGTCATCTTTCTCACCGTCTTCGTACTCTTGATCTTCTCCTTGTTGGCTCTACAACTATTTATGGGAACTTTATTACAAAAATGTGTCGCCGACCTAGACGTTCCACTCAACAACGTCACTCACGAATACTGGAATGAGTTTGTTCAAAATTCAAGTAAGTACGAACAACTTTGATATTGTATACGGAGATGCTTCTTTTAAAATATGTATGTACGTATGTATGTATTTTAGATCCTCCTGCAAGCAGGAACTCGCGAAGAAGCCTCATTGGCTTATCGAAGCCGCAAGCTGACCGAAGTCAGTCTCTTTAGATTCATATTTAACGTATGATTATGAATTGTCAATTGTCAACAACTCTGTAACTGGACGACATACATTAATCTTGGAGAGACTCGAACTTGGGACCTTATGATTGAAAGGCACCGTCGTTAACCACTGAGCTAACACTAACAGTATATAGTATACTGTATGACTTAGAAACGGCGTCCCATGCAGCAAATCCTGCCAGCGAATGATTTCGATCTAGCCAGTGCAAATAAACCCCTTACGTTCTTACAGTAATCAGGTATCCAGGCTCTTATAACCAATTATTAAAACATTGGGTCTTAGCACCCTAAAGCCCCGAAAACCCTGTATATTACTAAATATATAGGTATAACCTACCAGTTGTTAACTTTCCGGCTCTCGTAGAAAATTAATACGAAGTACATAGTACATAGTACGTGTGAATGTACGCCATAGTATATATATATAACTTAAATCTTTCTGTAAGGACAGTATGGGGTCCCTGACCCTGCCAGGTTAAGTTAACTACGAAAGATAATGTTTTAAAAATTAATGTAATTTGAAAAAAAAAGAGATAAACAAATTACTTGATTTAATCGATCTGTCTGGGCATTAGTTGGGAAACTGCAAAAGGGTGGACTTTAACTCTAGAATTATACTATTACTTGCATCCTTTAAAATTCGTATATCAGGTGAGATTGAATGATGGTTCATCTGAGTACATATTAAAACAAACAGGAAACTCAAATTCGCAATTTATGTGATATTTTTGTATTATTTTGGTACATTACCTCGACCATCGAATGAGCCCCTGCAGTAAACAGCATTTCCGCTTGATTTAGTCTCAAATAATTTTATAAGTTGCATTTAATTTATGAAAAAGAACGGACTTTATTATTTCGACGTTTTCTTTTTCTTTTCATAATTTAGGTAATTGGCTTGTTCAAGAGGACGATTACGTAGTATGCAGTAACCTTTCAATATTTGGGTAAGTTGAGCAAATTGTGCAAAACAGTCAGTTAACAATATATTTGTATAAGTTTCGGAATCACTATATGAAAAAAGGCAGTGCTTCAGTGATGACCATTTTACGAAACTGTTACTCAAACCCTGTAAGAGAGAATACACTGCTATCATATGCATGTATATTTTCATGACATTAGCCTTGTTCATACCATTAGCACACGGTGTGTGACGTATGAATACGTATGCAGGACAATGTTGCGTACAACTCAAGATGCATTGCAACACAACAGCATATCATCTCCCATCACCCACACCCACCCCCACCCCACCGCCACCCCACCCCCATCCTTACCACAAAAGATGTATGAATTTCTCTACACAAAATAATTTATCTCATGGTGCCATCGTAAGATATTTAAAACATCCCTATATGTAACTTTAAATACGCCCCTCCCCTCGCCCCTCCTCCAGGATCGATGTGCATAATAAGGATTTCATGATAAATTTCGCGACTAATACTTTCTTTCCTTTTTTTCACCTTTTTTTGCTTCTTTTTATAACAGGCAACAATGGAGGTAAGATATTGTTCTTGTTTTTAGTAAAAAAAAATTATAAAACAAAAAAACTTATTTATCATAAAAATGTAAATGAATTCATAAAACAGTACACAAGCTCTTGTCGAACACTTAAGTTGTTGTTTGTTTTTATTATTTTCGTGTTTGTTTTCTTTTGTTCTTGTTACAGTATATTAAATAAAAACGTTATTCCTTTTTCATTTCCTTATCAAATGAGTTATAACGTGTCTTGAATATCCGTCAAGTTTAACTTTCTCTTTATGTCTATTCTCTTTTCTTTTTTTGGCATTTATGAATTCTTTCTATTTATTTTCTTACAGCGCCTGTCCTACCGGGTACCAATGTCTGCCCGATATTGGTATTAACCCCAATGATGGTTACACTAATTTCGATAGCATATTCTGGGCGATGGTGACCGGTTTCCAACTAATAACATTAGATTACTGGGAAAACGTCTACAATTTGGTAAGTATTCTAGTATTGTGTCTACTTTTGTGTCTACCTTTTGTCTACCTTGTGTCTACCTGATCTTCTTTACACATATCCGAAACGAATACGGAGGCCCGAGACCAAAGGGAAACTCAGAATTCATTCTCCATATATAGCCAGATTTTATCTGGAGCTCGAAAATTTGATACTTGGACAAATCCAGGGATGAAAGCGGCTATCTAAATCAATTAGCATTTTCCTTCGGGTATACCCTTAATTTTTTACCTAACTGTAATGAAAAGGTGGGGCTACTCCCAAACTGACTGAACATATGTAACTTCACGTAACCAATTGTCTTTAAAATCTCTTTAATATCCATGTTCTTCTTTATCCAATCACAGATCCTAAAAGCCCAAGGTCCTTTAGCGGTCATCTTCTTCCTCTTAACGTCCATGTTGGGATCTTTCTATCTTATTAATCTAATGTTGGCTGTTGTTGCTATGGCTTACACAGAAGAAATGGAAAAGAATGGAAAGGTATATTAATTCGTTCTTTACAGCTCAGATATATGCCCTGAGGATACACCATGATAGATCATGTGTAGTATCTATTCACTCACCATCGTCCTTTTACATATCTCACTTGACTTCATTTAACCAGGGAGTTGTTATGTTCCATAACAACTCCCTGATTTAACACAGCCATGATCATATATACAGGTCTATACAGTTACAGTCTAGATGTAAGGGAACCGGGTTTGAGAGTGGACCAGACTGGTTGCCCACACTGGTTCTCTCAGTGTTTGGTGATCTTTCTTTAAAAGTGCTTAACGTTGGGGATCGCGATGTTCAGGTTCTAAATATAAAATAATTCACGGAGAAGATTGCGCTTTTGGAGGGGTCTTGGAACAGGTAAGTAACGGGGTGTACATGTGTGACGCAATTTATGTGGATGTGCGATCCGTTTGAT
>KN882374.1:8128-22193 GCA_000934455.1 Apostichopus parvimensis
TCGGTGTTCATTGTGACATGTACATGCAATGACTCTCAAAACTTCAAATTAGTTCAGTATTTCAAACTAACTTAGAGAGCACCTCGTTGGTTGAAGAATAAAGGCTAAATAAAGTCGCATTGTTACTGTTCTCACAATTTCTTTAGTTTTACAGTGCGTCACATTACGCAGACACATTCTGGACATGATGTCATCTATATATGAAAACTCACACTGCGATATGAGACATTTCAAATTCATATCATATTCATATATATATCTATACTGCTGGAATCGTTGAAAATGTTCTTCAATGTATGAGTCAGGATTTTATTTCAAACCAAGCAACCAGATTACTCCGATTCTTGTCAAAACTTTTGGTTGTATTGAGCAATATCTACGATTGAAACAGGACATTGAAACCATGCTAGAGTAATGTCAAAATTGGCGTTATTCAGACAATTTAAACGAACGATGTCACAAGAGGACAACATAAAAATATCTTTTAGCTATATAAAACATATTCTCATACGTTTCATCACTTTTTTCCACATTGGCCTTGATATTGTGAGAAAAACAATTGTCTTAAGTTTGACAAAATTTCTTCAAATAGACAATTTCCTGTTGAGCTGGAAACATCATTTAATTCCTAATGATACTATTTTCCGTTATGCCTTGGATATTTGATATCGGAAATATTTTTTCTTTTTTTTTTGGTCGATAAATATGGAACTCAAGCATTTCTTTAAAGCTAGTTAAGATTGGCTGATAGCAAGACCTATTTATGAAAATGTTATTTCTTATTGAAAAATATTATTCAGGATTAGAGATAATGATTTTTGTAGGTGAAGCATCAAAAACCGATTTGCGTAAACCAGGTCAATTCCACTTTCCAATTTTGTCGACATTTCGTTCAAACTTTTGCAAAGTTTTGAAGTGAAAAAAACAAAACAAAACAAAACTAAAACATTGCCAAAACAACGTTCCTATATGGTTGGACAAGGGTAAAGCAAATGAAAATGCAAATTGATACTTTCATGATGTTGAATATGCAACGCAGATGAATATTTATACTTTCATAATGTTGAATATGCAACGAAGATGAATATTCAATGAGTATAGGAGAGTAATTCGTAATATACTGAATTATAAGTACGTTACGTCTGTGTTTTTGTTTACCCGTGCAGATGGAAAATCATGAGAATATTAGAAACTGACAAACGGCGCATTGCGTCTTGCAAAGTCTCTTGTTATCTCAATGAATCGCTCTACAAGACCAGCGTTTTTTCAGAAGAAACATGAAATCTGTTTTCCTTTATCGCTAAGACCTACAGCGCTAAATTATATTTCTCAATGACAAATTGTATGAGCAAACTTATGACCGATAGTACGAAAGATGTTAGCCTTTCGATGTAGGTTACAACCGACGTTGTTTACTGCTTGTCGTTTTATATAAGCATTTATTATTATTAGTATTATTATTGAATACCAATTTCATTGTTTAATTCGTGAAGTGAATATCATACAAACACAAGAACAGAAGACATTTTAACAGTGTTTCAAGGTTTTACGTTTTTTATATCTTTGGTGTTCATAAAGCTAATATTTGAAAACAAATTCATATTTCATCTGAAACCATATATTCCAAACATATAACTATCGATACATGGGTCTACGAATGTGTTCTTTAGATAAATCGTTTCTACATTAAAGTACTTCCAAAGTATGTATTATTAATGATGAGATATTGAGTTGTGTACCTAACATGCAGATATGTATACATATTACATATTTGGTAAGGTGTTTACTATAATCATTATCGCCGTAAATAACAATACATCTGCTAGTTATGTATAAAGCGACTGCAAATAGAACAGAATTTAACCTTTGACCCCTCTTTAGCTGATTCATACAAATGACGTAGAAGCCTCCCTTTCCCCTTTTCATTGGATCGGTGTTGGTTGCTAAGGCTGTTAATCATAGCGCCACCTCTCCGCACTCTGCTCGTACTTTATATACGCGCGCGCGCTATCGTAGTTTTACTGAGAAGACATGTTGTATCACACCACGTCACGTGACCTGTCTGATGATTCAGTTTGATACGAGGCTGGTAAATCGAGCGGGGCGCCGCCATTTTCATAGTAAGCCCTTGCCTGTTGACAAACAAGAAGACAAAAATATGTTAGTTTTAATATATTCACTTTTGTGTGTTTTGTTTTTATTATTTTAATATTCAGCCTGGTCATAGCAACAACAACAAAAAACGAGTAAAACAGCTCCGTTTGTCTTTATAACCAAAAGTATTATGGGAAATTCTTGAAGCTCTATCGTGGTAAACAGAAACGAAAAAATTGGAATTGCTTTTAGATACAATACACTACTTTAATATTGTTATATCCTGCCCCTTTTTTTATTTTACTTGAAATGGCTTTTTTTTTTAGCAATTAATGTTATTATCCTTCAATAGCTTTGGTAAGTAATTTTCCACACGGTAATCTTTTACAATTAATATAAATTTATATAGTTCTATCCAATCAGAAAAATTGAAATTGTTCACATTAGCTAAAAACCTTAAAAAGTCGTGAAATTATTGCAAATATTGTGGAGTTGAAGTGAGCAACAGGCTATATATTTTCCTGAGATGAGATACAATTTTAAATTGGACTTTATATTAATGAAGAGAATATTATTAAATAATAAAACGTCAAAAGTTTACGAAGTATATTTGGTGAATTTTATTATTAAATCAGTAATCAAGTCTTATGGACGAAATGATTGAACTGTCAATATAATTCTTTGTTTCTTATTGCTTTTTATCATATTATAACCACTCTATTTTTTTCATTTGATGCGTTTTTAAAAAGTTTTATATCCGTTATCAGAATTTTTGCAAAGTAATATTCGAATATTTTCCTCTGTCGTCACAACAAGGGTGTTAATTTGTTTTCCTTTATAATGACGAAAACATTTTGTCCCTGTCTTGTTTTGCTAAGCAACGTCTTGGCGTATTTTAGCCTTCAATTAGAGATTGTTACTTGATCCAAAAATCAATACTCCCACATGTTAATGGTGAGTTCTTATCTTCACTACTAAAAAAAATATATATGAAAAAAATATGAAATGATCTAACAAATTAGATGTAGAGATATATTTCTTAAAAAAAAGAAAAAAAAATTGTATGAGCTCACAATTAATGGTGCATGAATTTATGTACTTTGAACTAGGAAATGTCATTAAGAAATATAACCTTTATATATTGAAGGCTTTTAGTGAAATATTCAAATAAATATAGTTTTCTCTAATCGGAATTATCTAACTGACTGCATATCTAAGTATAGTTTTTTAAATTTAATAGCTATATGACAGTTAATTGTTGAATAACCTTTGTATGGGTTTTACAGAACACGAATACTTTCTACAAAACTTGAAACGTGGTGACAAAGTGGTCCCCCCTCCCCTCCCCTCACCCCCAGCCCCCACTGTCTATGTTATGTGTTGGGGTGGCATTGATTCGACAGACAATGCATGTGCCCTTATTAATCAAATGTTGTAGTTAATCGGAGATCTATTTCATTTATTACTTAGTCTCTTCTCGCTATTTGTTAGGTCTGTTAAAAATTGTCCGACAGCATTAGTGTAAGCTTGACAAAGCTGGAAGAGTCTCTGAAAATTAGCGTCAGAATATATTAAGGGATTATATCAAACTTCAGAAAAATGATGGGCAGTTATTGTCAGGGATGTAATGTGTGTGTGTGTGGGGGGGGGGGGGGAGGGTTGGCCTGCCACTTTTCTGCAAAATTTGCTTGATGAAACACCTAAGCGATAGCAAGTAATCGCTTTGTTTCCTCAAACGTCTTTTAAGTGTCATTGACGCGGTCAAAGCATGAATGACCGTTTTTGCTTTTGAGTTCACAGGCCTAAGGAAGTGTTAGCCATCTGGTTGGTTCGAGTCTCACGAATGTTTGAAGATGATACACATATTATACAGGAATTGTCTTATCGTTGTTGATACATTTACGCTTTAGTTTTGGATATCCAATGTGCATTGCTTGATCAGTTTGTACTGCAGTGAAAATAAGAGACAACCATTAATCAGTATTAAACTGAGTATGTTATAACACCGTAATCCATGTTAAAGACCTGTCAGCAGACACTAATGTGCACCCAATGTACATGGCTTGATCTGTTTGTACTGTGAAAATAAGAGACAACCGTTAATCAGTATAAACTGAAGTGTGTTATAACACCGTAACACACGTTAGACCTGTCAGCAGATGCTACTGTAGAAAAAACTTACTAACAGATGAATTTATTACTCGAAGACTGTTTCAACTAATGACTGGTTAGGAGTCTAAACAACTCTCCCTATGTTTGCCTAGTAAGTAAACCTTTGAAAAGATGGTTCAAATTGCAGATTTTATGCATTTAGCAGTAAACTGTCATCCACTTTCTGTTAAAATGTGGACGAAATTATTGGCGAAACCTTTAGAGTAGTCTGGTTATTCCAATCAATCATTATGCATAGGAGTGTACTGTGTTTAGTATTTTCTTGTTTTGTAAAGTCCCTCTCGGTAACAACTAGTCATAACTGTAACACATGTTAAGAAATTAAAACACACAACAGTTTTAACTGATTAACGGGTAACCTCACCTGAACCATTGTTTTAACTGATAAAGCAATAAGTATCGGCTGTATTGAAAATACTTATCTACCCATTCTCTTACACTAAAGTTGACTATAGTACACTAGCTTAGTCAAAACCCAAAATTTCATGAAGGGCTCAAGGATTTTCCAAAAACTTCCAACAATTTTGGATCAAAATTTCGATTAAAAATAGTCATCGTTTCCTTATGAATCGTTGACGATGCAGTTATTTCAAAGCCTACTTGCTAGAATTTACGCAAGATTATATTCTATACCATTTATGTTCTCAAACAAATGTTACGGTATAATTGAATCTAATTAAGCTTTTGATTGAACCCTACATCACCTAAAAATGTCGCCCTTTTCTTTGCGTGGAAAGAGCATCTTTCTGTTTTTCTTCTGTTTTTGCGAATCCATGTCTTCCATATATATAGCTTTAGCCATTTTAAATGGATATTGAATTATTCTCCAATATCTTTTATCGATTATGAAGACATTTTGGTGCGTCAAAGATGATTGATTTTCACACTTTATTATTAGTACTTTCGTAGCTATTTAGAGAGTTTCTAAATCGATTTAGATAAAGTTTATAACAATGTCAAACCGGTTTCTTTGTTTGTTTTTCTATTCTTGGTTTTACGAATTTCTCCTGAGACAATCCCACATTTTCCGGTTGACATCTTTATATCCGTTGAAAGTACACAAACACCAATAACTGGCTTGCACAAGGTGGATAACGATTTTGAGCAGTGTATATATGAAAGGAGCACTATATAAATAAGGTAACACAAATAACAGGATGGAAAAGAGGATCATTTTCAAAGAGAATTATCATTCATAATTAATACATAATTGACGTTAGTGTGACGAATTAGAAGTTCCGGCAACACAATATCACTGGAGGTAATTTGATCAAACAGCATATTCTTTTTTCAATAGAATGTATTTATACATTTTACACGTTGGCATCTTTTCAGACTTTTGTTAGGTATGTAGGGGTGTTGCTAGGTTACGTTATTTTACAGATAAAGTAAGTAAGTGAAGTTTAAGTCATTTGTCCGGGATTGAAAAACTGTAGTATGCCGACCAATAAATGATCAGACTATTTGCAAAACAACCCTTTTGAGACTAGTTATGGCATTTTGAAAAGGCATTCCATTGTACACTATTTATCTTAAATAATTTTAACCTCAATGATTTATATTAAAGAGATGACTTCCTTCAGACCTGTTTTCATTGTTTTCTGTAAGCGAGTTGGAATTGGAATTGTCTTCCATTGTTTAAAGACAGTACCAGGGCACTTTATTATGCAAATGACCAAATTTCAGTTATTCCAAGCAAACTGCAAATTTTGAATATAATAAAAATTGTCAATGTTGATGCGTTTTCGCGCACATGCGCATACGGTAAAACAGAACCACTTATAACTAGCGCAGACGTCTGATTACGATTTGCTGTATCCGGTATAGCGGTACAGTCAAAGTGAATGTCAAAGAACACGTCCGAGGCTAAGCTAATCCGCTCCCCTCACCACCCCCACAAAGCAAAAGCAAGTATTGGTATTTAATTCATTGCAAAGTTTATTATTCATTCGATATGTTATACCGACGTTAATAAATAAGGAGCCAAATATCGCATCAATAGCAAGATTGGTTGACACCAAAGTACTAAATCAGAAACTATAGTTTGTAAAGTTCCCTTTCTCTTCAAAAAAAAAAACTAGATATGTTTCATCTCAGTCTTTCCTTCTTTTGTGACTAGCAAATCAATTTGATATTTGATAATTATTATTAACTTGTTGAGATTATGGATTTCAACTGTTGTTTAACAGTTTATTAACTATTAAGAACAAACTCTGATATTGAACCAAAGTTAGCTCGTATACTATAGTGTGAATTTAGTTGAGAGTGAAATTATTCATAAAGTTCGAATCCTCCTGACAAGTGACTTCATTTTGATTCAGAAAGCAAAGTCTCTTCAGAGATGAAGAAAAGTTTTTGATGAAACGACCTTGGTAAACCTTTGCATTTGAAGATTCTTTAATGTGGTTGAAGAAACGACAGAGGCAATTTGCGCTTAGGTATCAATATTTCCAAAGTTTAACTTTTTATGCACAATATTATATCGTCTATAGCAATTTGACCTTATTTTTTTGGACGCATCAAGCGTGGTGTATTCTATTTCATAACACCTGCTAATAAACATACGAAGGTCTTAAAAACTTGGCAATTTTATGCTTTAAAAGGGAACCTTATCTAGATAAAAAAATAAAGTTAATGAAAGCCGTAAACTTTGTGATGACAAAGATTTAACTAAGGTATGGATGAGGTTAGAAAATGAAATATTTTGGTTTTGATAGATAACACTCCAATTCCGCGAGGCGATAGTGAGATTTTATCAAAGGTGTAGTCAATAAAAGTCCCAAAACATCACAGATATCCAGATTTTATGATATCGTAAGTGCACTAGGTGATGACAAACATGATAGCTTTGAGTTAAAGAAAAAGTCACACAGACTATAGGGTGTATACCGGTAGTTTTTAAATGAATCACCGATGATGTTGATGAAACAGCTTTTTTTTCTTCAACTGAAATTAATTAAGTTACCATTTTTTTAAGGGTATATGCAAGTTAATGTCGTGATGAGTAACTTCTAAGTTGGTAAGACGCCTTATTTACGATAAAGACGGGTACGTTTTGTATTTTTGCTATCCACTCGTTACCTTAAAAAGAACGAAGTGTATTTCTCTACTCAAATGACACGTGTGTTTGTGTTGAAGTGGCGTTAATTGTGTACTGTTCCACCCACATACATTGAATTAATGTAACGGTGTGTGTTTCCGAAGTCACATGACACATGGGTTATGTTACGAAATTTGAATGTCTCGATTGAAAAAGGGAGCGAACATGCTAATAATGTTAGTCATTCTTTGCCGGTTTGAAAATTGCAACAATGCCATTTTGTGTAAATATTAAAAATTAATATTGGAATAAACGGAAATGAACTGATCGTAGATATGGTAACGTGGTTGAAACGTTGTAAGCATCATCTGGTCAGTCAATATGGCTCCCTTAGCCTCACATTTTTGTGTCTTGGCCTTATCCAGACTAAGATTCTGGTTTATAATTTTACATCATGGAATGAAAGTGAAAACAGAGAGAGGTTTCAAATATTAATATCTGTAATACTATTACAAAACCGATCGTTTTGTTAATAAAACATAATGAATCGGTAATTTTTTTCCTTTGTATTTCTGCTATAATAATACATACAGTATTAAGTAAAATGAACCTTACCTTCTCCATGCCGTCAACAAATTTATAGATTGACTTTAAGGTTTCCTTAGCCTGGTGGTCCAGTTTGCCTGTGAACATTGTACTGATAAAATCTGCCTCCATGGTACTTCTCTTTTTCCTCCAACCGGTTATCTGGAAACCGGCATCGTTTCGCTTGACACCGTATCTCCTGATCTCGTTTTCTCGTTTGCCTTCGTGTAGTCGTATTCTATCGAACTGGCTCAACGTCGTCATAAATGCTTGCATTGTCTGAAACACATCTGTGGCTTCGTCTAAAAGATCCTTAAATACAGGCGATACACCGTATTGTGTCGGTGTCGATGCATCGGGAGATATTGACCCTTGACCCCAAGCTACTTGTAGAAAAACCAGCAACGCAAGGGGACAGAAGGACACTCCGACACTTCGCATTGTGATGTAAATTTTGTTGTTGGACTTATCCTTTCCGCACCTGTTCCACGAAACTGTTTTTGTCAGCAATTCCCAAAATCAAAACCCTCTTTTTGTTGCTTATCGATTTTTCCCTCGGCAGCTATAGCTTCCAATTTTAAGAGAGACGTCTGTCGCAAAAACAAAGTTGTTAACTTGGTCACGTGAGAGGATAATTATGACGTCAATCCTTTTGCACTCTTGTATCGTAAGTTGTCGTTCCTGGCCTTTTTGGTTTTCCTTCTTGTAATTTTTTTTACCTGCGATGAAAACAAATATTTTGTTTACTCATTTAATTTACAGATATCTATATCAATACTGTCAACCCTGACATTTGAGGAAACGGGGGAAAAAATTGCGTTAAAACCTAGTCACGTCTTGACACTTCTCATATGCTTTATTATTAAGTATGTAAACATGATAATTTGAAAGAAAAATATGATCTTTGGAAGATGTGGCTTGTCCTTCAATCAAAAACGTCAAAGCAGAGTTAAATTGGTACGGCGATATGCAAAAAAAACCCTGCTTCTTAATCCAAACAGTTGGAGGCTCGAATAACTTGACATTGTTTGGTTTACGTTTTAATTACTCTGATGTGATAGGAAATCTCCTTATATTGTTCACTGTGACTGGCGTGTAAGAAAGACTCGTAAATTTGAACAAATTTTACATCTCATTTAAATTACTTCCCAACTCGTATATTATTGAAGGACAATTAGTTGCGGCGTCTAAACAAACTGAAACATGTGATGGTAAATTCACGTGTCTTACTCAATTCATTCAATATTCATTGGAACAGGTAACATTAGAACTTGCAGCATTGGTGAAAGCAATCATGTTAACTTAATGAGGATTATGCTTGTGACCGGAGAAAAAGAATGACTTTTAAAAAGTTTGAATATATTTGCCATTCTCGGCTTCTTATACGATGAATAACATTAAAATTTAACTTTGCAAAAACACCTGTATGCTTGTATTCGGATGAGTTGAACTTTCAGTGAGTGTATGAGTATATGACCAGCCAACTATTATAATAGTTTATAGACTAGACTATAAACCGACCAGTAGACTTTACCAGTAGACCAGTAGACTAGACTATACATTATAAACAGACCAGTCTATAGACTAGACTTTTGTAGCCTCCTAACCGGTTATATTTATCTCAGAAAGGAAGATCCTATTTTACAATGAACGAGTGTATATGTATCTAGTAATGACCATATGAATACTTTGTTCGCGAAACCAGTGTAGCATGTATACCACGGTTGTGTGTGTGCAACTGTGCGATTTATACAACTCTAGAATTATAAACCTACATAAATGCGCCGACACTAAATTGAAGTAAGTCACGTATTGTGGCAGTTCAGCTGATAACTTAATTATTGTAAGTTGGGTTTGAACATAAGAACTTCAATATTTCTTTTGACCAAAACAGCTACGTCTTTTTCATTTCTATCATTTATTTCATAAGTTGTATGCTTTATAGTATCATATTAAAGTCTTCCTATTTCGGCAGACAATTATGTGTACTAGATACCATGAACTACAGTCGGTATTCAAATCACGAATACAAAATGATGGAGGCGAAATTCGCACCAAGCCCTGCTACAGATGCATCCGTACTTCAGTTCGTGTTCACGCTCAAGAGAAAATTATTATCACCACAGAACATTACTATCGAAATTCTGCAGACAGATGGTTGATTATTAAAGTTAATAGGAAGAATAAACTGCTTGGATCCATAAATTGCATTTGCAAAGAAATGAAAGCATAAAGTAAGCTTTATATTATCCCCGGAGAACCATTATCCAATTAGAATCTGACTTAAATCGATATACGACCAACTTCGGGGGAAAAAAAGAAAGTTGAAAATCGGAAATTCGCATCAGTCTGTGTCTGGGTTGAGGCTTTCTCTGTTAAGACGTTTTCAAGTTTTCTTTACTAAATAAGCTTTTCATGACGTATGGATTGTTTTTAGTTTCAAAGTTCGTCGGGTAACTTAAGGAGGCATGGTTGAAAATTACAAGTTTGTTATCCTTACAACACCTTCCTACTAGCCCATCATTTATATCTAGGTGTTTTGGTTATCTTAAAAACAAAATCGAAAATCAAACTCAAAGGTCTTCACGTTTAATATTACAAAGTGCTATTTGCTTGGTGCCGATCAAAACGTTAGAAAACTTTATTTGAAAATATTATGCAAAACATTTTTTCCAGGTAAGAGGGTGGAAACTAACCATACGGTTGGACACGATGGCATTTTCATGATAAAATAAACAAAATACGTAAAATGTTTGGTATGCGAGAAGGAAATTTGCTGCCTTTCAAAAAATTGGAACTTGCAGGAAACCTACTACAAACTTGGGTCTACGTTAAATGCTTACGTAACACACAAGTTTACTCTTTACAATATAATCTATGCATCAAAATGTTGTTGAACTATATTTCACCCGATTCTTGAATTTTCTATATATTTTAGTACAAGTATATGGGTACGTCTAATTAGTTTTGTTTTGTGTATAATTTACTAGATGTTATACATATAGTTCGTTAAGTCGTATTGAAATAACTAGTCAAAAATAGTTTTGTATTGCGTTAATAAGTTAACACAGTACAAAAACATTGATGATGTTCTTAGCAATAAAACATTGCTTGTAACCGGCACACCGGTATTCCATTTACGAAACGACACGTAACAACACTCGAAAAACCAATGGAACATTCAGACTTTTGAAGATAAAACAAAAGAAAAAAAGAATCTTTCTTTAGTTATGAAATAGCATGAAATATATGGTAGTGTCCTATGATGTTTCATCCTAAAATCATTGTCTTATCAATGTAAAAGCTTGCTCTCCTTTAAATATGAAGTTTCAAAATTATGTATGTCCATGGAAAGAGGGATATAAATAAATAGTAAAAACTTGATCGTCCTGGTCAAACACGTGGGGGATGGATTTTGTTACGATTACAGTCCCCTAGGACGGCAGTTTATTCAGCCCATTGGTTTGCACCTCTCCCAAGGGCAAATTCCTGTTGCATTTTAACGATATCAGCTTTTACCTCCGAACCAGAAGAATGTATGGAAGATCAGGATTCATATGGGTTAAAACTGTATTCAGAAATTAACGGCACGTGGTGTGGAATCCTTTGGTTAAGTAAGCAATGCTCATCTTCTGAAGATGTGCTCGTGGACATATACATCGCTCACTGCTAACAGAGATTTCGTTATTCTCTTCAAATATTTTCCTGTTATCATCTCTGACGTCATGAGTTTTTTTTTTTGGTTTTGGTATTTGCCTATAGACCCTTGAGTGTTCCCATCTACTTAAGAATTGTTTGCATCTCCACATTCCGTGGGTCTCACAGGGAACACCTTAATGTGAAATAAAACTGGTGGGAATAATTCACTGATAGCAGATTTATATATGTATATAGTCATCTAAGCCTATATACTGTAGGGGAATGTTTCGCTAAATAACTTCTTTGTCAGAGCAAACATTCAGTTTGAAAATACTCGATTAGAACGAGCCCCTCTTGACGACGTTTTCGTATTGAGTTCCTTTGAAGTAATAACAAAAAGTTAGTCAACATAATTATTTCTTTTTTATCGAAAAACATGTTTTCAGACTTCAAAGCGACGATCAATGATGTACTTTTCCTACTGAATGGAATTAAAGGTGAACCTTAAACAGAAAACTAAATAACGGGAGTATGTAGAGAACGAATTAGTGAGACTGGTTTAGTGACTTGCACTGTGAGAACAATTTCTCGAGTACGAGTAAGAGTACAAGGACTCGATTTCGAGTACGCGTTCCAGTAAGAGTATAAGCCATGAGTACGAGTAAAAACATTTTTTCTAATCTTTTGCTTGAGTACGAATACGAGTACAAACCCACGAGTAAGAATTCGAGTACAGAACAATGTACTCGAGTAAAACTGCAATTACAGGCTCGGGTACTCCAATGCTGTATATAAGCAAATATTCAAAATTCAATATTTGGCCGCCATTTTAGTTAAGTAGTGTTTTCATCTATTAATATAAGGTAATGGATGTGATGCCGCCGCCATTGAAAAGAAAAGAGTTCTTCTAACAAGCATCATTTGAATGTATCATATTGTTTACAAAGCCTATACATGATAAAGCGAAACTATGAATGATTATGCTCTTTACATATCAAACCATAAAATCATCTACACCGGAAGAGCAGTTGCGGATTTAATATTTCATTTTTTAGCTAAATTGATAAGCATCTCGAACGACAACAAATCCTTTATTCTTTAACAATCTAGCTAGCCTCTTACCAAATCTCAAAAGTGTTTCGAATTATATAACAGCAAATCCTTCCTTCGGGTGACCCAACGTTTTAATTTCCCGTGGGATTGTTTCTGTGATAAATCAAAAAGTATCGGAATTTCTCTTTTATCGAGTCTGAAATTTAGATAAAGTCAACAGCTTGTGGGGTTCTAAACTTCAAACTGGTTTTCCCGTTATTTCTTGAAGGAATTAATAATGACAACTCAGATAAGGTACACTGGAGGGTTTATGTCGATAACTAATTAAAAACAAGTCAACCAATTTGCAATCGAATTTTAAATGAATAGCTTTCCACCACTTAATGAAAATAATCGGGTAATTAACCACATAGCCATTACTGTACATCTGTACGTGAAACGGCCAATTTCACAAAAGAAATCAAAGATAAGGACAATAACAGTTATCCTATGCTTTATAACAATATTAAACACAATATTAAAACATAGCGAGTGAAGGGGGGGGGGGTGTTCAGTTTGTAATATATACGTAAGACATCGTCTCTGTTCATATTCGGGTTATAGGGGAAACCATGCATGTAAATGGGTGCCTTGGTTACACGTTATTGATGGTACAGAAAGGTGAAGCAAAGCCATTATATATACATATAAGATAAAGATACCTGTGACGAACAGCTCCCTTAATAGCCAAGTAAGCAATTATCTCGCTTGGTTTGATAGCATACTACTCGAAGTTCGAGTACAATGAGGCGAGTACAAGCATACAAGAATAACTCCCGCGTTATGATTACTAGTACACGAGTACAATGCCGCGATTACAGGTACAAGCAGAACTCCCTGTGTTAAAATTACGAGTACACGAGTACAATAACGCGATTACAAGTACAACTGCCCGTTTTATAATGACGAAGTACACGAGTACAATAACGCGAGTACAGGTACAACCAGAACTCCCCTTGTTCAGTATAATTACTAGACCACGAGTACAATGACGCAAATACAAGTACAAGCAGAACTCCCCGTGTTATAATTACGAGTACACGAGTGCATGAGTACACATGAGTACGAGACGTTAAATGAGCATACGCGTACGTAATCTTGCACTTTGTACCGTATCTTTACTAAATTTCCAAAATGCATGGAGTGCTAATATAACCCCATGTTGAGAAACACGAGAACAGGCGACTATGCTAGAAATACAACTTTGTTTGACAGGGGGAAGGGAGCGGAAGGGGTGGAGCTGGCGGGAGGGAGAGACGCCATTTTCTTCAGTTGGTATGTTACCATACCACTAACAGGGACATCATAAACAGATTTGTTCAAGGGGAGATGGTAACAACACGGTTTGAAGAGACTCCGGTGCATTTTGGTTGCAACTGAAATTCAAAGTTTATGATTTTATCCAGAAGCCCTGTTAGAAGTCTACCGACCTAATACAGCTCA
>KN882374.1:204135-219376 GCA_000934455.1 Apostichopus parvimensis
CAAGCTAGTCTGAAGTGTTGTCCAAATGTGACACCACAAATACAGTGAAATGTGCTTTCACGAATACAAAGAATAATAAATTGCAATTCTTTATATATTAGAAACAAAGTTTGCAATGATAACGTGAGTCACTCCTATGACTTAACCTGCACTTTCTCTTCTTAAACTTGTTAACAAGTTTCACTTCATCATGCCTTCAAAAGAAATTTCACTATAAAATTTCGTGTATAAATCTACACTGGTGAAGCAGATATAAGACTAGTGGTCAGTGAAACCTCTTTCCAATGATATCCATTTTTACTACATCTACATAGTATGACAAGAGATTCTTTTGTGTCTGTTTCATACCTCTGTGTCTATTCCACAGGAAAATCAGTTCCAATTGTAAATACTAACAACAAGTACAGAGTACAAATTAAATAAATGTCAAATGTACGATCAAGTCCTCCAACACTGACAGAAAGCTGGTTTTCATTGACACAGCACTGTTTATCAAACGTAACATCTTCAGAGACTAATAGTATAAATTATATATTAACATATGTCTTTCAATATCTATGAGAGATGTTATATCACAAGAGCAGATCTGAAAAGCTTCTTCGTTCCTTACTTGTATTTAAATCGTAGCATAAGTTAACGTTTATTTGCAGCTAAATTTGTCTGGACACACTACCATACACCTATCAACAAGATGACCAGTATTTGTTCTTCATCTCAAACTATTTTAATTCCAAGACCTCCATCATCAAGTTTTATTTCCTTCATCAGTATTAAGAGATGTCTCCTTCTCTGGTCCCTTCACATTTCTTGCCTCTTCTGCTTTCCTCCTACGATTGGAACGTTCCTCTCTGTATCCCCTCCCCACTCCCCTTTCTCTGTTTCGATCCACAGACTTTTGTTCCGGCTTGCCTCTGACTTCCTCCTTCGGAGCCGAAGAGCGAGCGCTGTTACTTCGCACTTGGGAATCAAATTTTTTGGCAGCTGTCGGTCTCTTTTCTTCCACTTTCCTCCCGTCTCCACCGACAGGAGTCTTTTGGGTGGAGGTCTCTTGTTTCTTCTCCTCTGTCTTGGGTTTGTCGCCCTCACTTGAAGTCGGGGAGGTTTGAGCCGAATTTGAGCCCTCCTCCTTTTTGGTTGCTCTACCGCTCCACGACCTTTGACCCGGTTGGTAACGAGCCATGTCAGGACGATCCTGAGTGAAAATGGGTCAATTTTGAGATTGAAAAAAGGATACTTGTAATTACTTTAAATATAGTTTGGCAGACAGCATCTACACAATTGATCAACAATTGGAAATCTGGTAGGTTCGTATGAGTGAATTATTAAATGAATAAAATAACAACTAATTTAATTATTAAAACTTGTAGTAACTATTTCATAGTCAATTGTATAACAATGTAACTTTTGGTTATTGTATGATCACTGAAGCGGAAAACAGTTCTATATAAATCCCCGCCAGTTGGAGTGAGAGGGGGGAGGGGAGGGGTTTTGGGTTGATGGAAGAGGGTGCTGTTTATGGGTGGAGGTTAGAGAGGGAGGGGGAGGGATAGTATAGATAATGACAGCACATGTCCTCCAGTGCCACAGATTTTTAAATGCATTGTACAAAAGAACCATAGTAAAAATTCATCATTCAGGTAAATTTCTTGATCTGGGTGCCATACACTCCTACCATCAAAACAGGTTACATAGATCTCAAGACTACTTTGTGTACAGATAAAGTTTATCATGAACTTCAAATTTCAAGTTAGTCTGCACAAAATTTTGAATTTATATTTACACACCCATGTTCATCACTTTATTGGCTTTATCAAGCACTTAAAATATTTGTCTTTTCTTTCCCTGGTTCACATTGTTGGAAAAAAAAAAGTTTGAAATTTCTACCTTATTTCTGATCTTAGATTTGTCATCTCTTCTCATCTCTTTCTCCTCTTCTTTCTTCGACTCTAGAGTTGTCTTCCTTCCTACATCCTTAGCGTCTCTTTCGCCTCTCGTCTCCCCCCTGCCTACTGACCTCTCGTCTCGCTTATCGCCCTTTCTCTCGTCCCTGTCTCTCTGCCTCTCGTCGTTGCCCTCGCTCCTTGGTTTACCGGCCCTCTGTAGGCTCTCTTGGGAGGATGACTTCGATGGCTGTCTGCGATCCCTCTCTCTGTCACCGTATCGGTCCCTTCCTCCACCCCTGTCTCGGTATCTGTCCCAATCTTTATCTTTTCCTTCCCTGCCGGGTGGCTTCCTCTTATCATTGATGGACTTGGAGTAAGCATTTCTGTCTCTACCTCCTGACGATTGGTCTTTGTCTCGCGAGGAACTCTCTTGCTGTCTGACATTCTCCGGTTTTCTTCTGTTTATGAAATTTAATGGAATCATCGATAAAATGAAAAGAATACAAGGAAACTTTGCACACACGCTGACTAAAAGCTAAACATTTGAGCTGAGAATTTCTATATCTCTTAATACTAAGAGACTTATCTTGCATTCATATCAAACATGTATACTTCAGAAGAAGTCCTTTTAAAGTACAGCTCGGTATGATTATCAGTAAATGTACCCAAACGGTTGGTTTTACTTAAAGAAATAAGAACGTAAATGAATCCAAAACTAATGGTCTCTGGATTGAACATTCATGCACTTAAAAGTCATCAGTTTAAGTACAAGAAACAACTCGCAGATACGCAGATAGGACACCATACAATTGTCCAAACAACCTTGTTAATAACATCATAACCTTGAAATATTTAAAAAGTACTCAGAGAGTGATGCATTTTAGGAGGAGTAAACCCAACCACTCAAATTGGTCTTTGTGATAAGGCCATTGACTTCTTTCTATCAGTTATATAATAATAATAATAATAATAATCATAATCATAATAATAATCATAATAATAATCATAATAAATGAATAAAACAATCGACCCGAACCCCAATCGAAAGGCAAATTTACAACATCTCTGACTAAAAGAAAAACATTTTGAGTAAATAGTATTTCAAGACATCCCCATCAACAACTTTAAAATAATTCTGTTTGGATGACACTCTCTGGATTGCCAAAAATCACCATTAACTTTCACTATTAACACAGTTGTCGCTTTAACTATGCCAGTATATTGAATAATACTGACAGAAAACTGTAAAATGACGATACTCTCTCTGCAATGTATGTTCACTAACATGCTCGCTAAGTGTAACCATCTGACCCTTCCCTCCCTCCTACCTTCCCTTCCTCCTTCCCCCCCTCTCTCCCTCCCTCCCCTCCCTTCCCTCTCCTCCCTTTGTCATTGTTTCTGAAATGCCTCAATTCTTACCAAAAAAATTATTAGTTGGATGCAATGTTTACAGTTACAACTATTATCCATGTCACTTGATTTTAAGGATGATGAAAGTATGAATTAAATAATTTTCATACAAATAAATTCATAATTATATCCAGAAGCTCACCTAGTTTGATCAGTTTCTCTTCCGCCTCTCCCTGGATCTCTGCTTCTGTCATCAGAATCAGCTTTATAATCCTTGTCAGTCTTCTTTAATAGCTGTCAAAGAGAAAATTGATGGTGGGTAGGTGACAACAACTTGAAGAAATATGTTTGGATATATCTGTATTTAGTCACTCCAATTGCTTGGTCATAATCTGTACAAACATTGGCATATAGGTAGATAGACTAGTTTGTCTGGGACACAAAAACATACTTTAGAACTAGATTTGTTTGAAACTAATATAATAATACATCAGTGCGATACTGTATCCCATGAGGTAACGCTGGCATCCCCACCTCCCCCCCACCTTCTCCCACCTTAAAATCTCATCCCCTAATAACCCATAGGGTACAAATCTACTTTGGTATGTGCTGCTACCAGTTCCCACAAGAGGGCAGTACAAAACCCTTCCCTTCCTCCTTGGCTTTCAGTTGACATTATGATAGACAATCCATAAAGACCCACTGTATCACAGAGTTCCCTTCAAGAGTAGTCAAATATCAGATGCATATTCATGTATGCTTTGCAAACAAGAATTGGTAACTTGAGTGGAGCCGACAGTTTTGAAATTTCAAAGGTTTTCTTCGGCGCCATTAAGAATAAACTCAGAGTGACCAGGAGTAATAGCACACATGGACACCATTAAGAATAACCTCAGAGTGACCAGGAGTGATAACATACATCGATACCATTAAGCATAAACTCAGACTGACCAGGAGTGATAGTGCCCATTGACCACCTGTCAGTGAGAGCTACTGTATCAGTCTCTCTCATAATGTATCACGCTATCATATCATTTCATAAATCATAGCATTTTATACTGTATTTGTCTGTCTGTATGACAGACTTTGTCTCCTTGTTTCATCTCAAACGTTTAACTACCTTTATCTGAGAATCTCTCTTCTCCACCTCTCTGTTTCTCCTTCTATCGTCTTCTTTTACAATCTTTTCTCGTTCTCTCGTCTTCTTCTCTCCGTCTGACTTGACGGCTTCTTCTTTCTTCTGTTTGATGTCCTTGTCCCGTCTCTCTCTCTCCTCTTTCTTCTTCCTCCTCTCTTTCTCCTGCCGTCTCTTTTCTTCCTCTCGTTGCCGCTTCCGTTCCTTTTCTTTCTGTCTCCTCTCTTCTCTCGCTTTATCCCTGGCTTTCTGCATTTCATCAAAATCAAACACTTTTTTAGACAATTGAAAATGTCTCAGAACAGAAAAACAAAAATATATTTATTTCAAGTATTGACCCAGAGGTAAAAGTGGGATGCCTCATTAATAATGTTCAAGAAGCTGATTTTCATACAGCAAACTGAGGTATTATCATAAATGCTTGAAACAAGATTGTGTTCTCTCAGCTTAACAAGAAGAGGAAAATAATTGCCAAGAACAATGACTAACTAATAAATATTAATGTGAAATAAATCGTATTGATTTACTTTAATCGATTCATCCCTGAGACATTATACTGCAGTATTTGTGTACATACAGTATATAGTACAATCCCAATGTAGGCTGGAAGTTTTTTCACTGGTCTGGATTTTCCAAATCATTGCAATATCAAATATACATACATATAAGTATATTTATATCTTATTCTTTTTTTGCAAAATTAATCCCACTCTCATCAAGTATGGTAAAATAAAGTATTCTATTTATACAAAGGATCAATGAATAAATTGTTGTTATTTTAAGTTGTTAAAAACATGTTCTCCAGTTTTATTCTGACAAGTTTGACATGCTGAGTGATTGTCTAACAATGTTGATGAGTTTCATTTTCAAATATTGCAGGGACAGTGAAAAGTTTTCCTGTCCTAAAATAGTTAACTGCTACTATGGAAAGTGTCTGGCTGACAAAATGTTGGGAATGAAATCAAATTCCTTAATAAGTCAATCAGTAATCATCGTTTGGTGGAAACATCTACCAGGAGGGTGTTTCGATGTGTTGTGATCAAAATTCAAAACTATTTGTAGTTACACTTACAATTCTTTCAACTCTCTTTTTCTTCAAGAAATCAATGAGTGGCGTGGTCACCTTGGTTGCTGTTGAAAGGAAAAAAAAGAAAATAATTATGTCCATTTTTCTGTTCATATTCCCTTGCAAGTCAATGACAAATAGAAAACTACTTGGGAAATTATGTTGGCAATGAGTTCTACTCCTGTTCTAGCTCCATTATTATACTTCCACATCTACCACTCTCTGTACCAGGAGCGTGCACTCAAGAGAGTCGATAATGTACTGAACGAGGACTCACATCCTGCTCATCAGTACTTCCAGTTCTTGCCCTCTGGTAAAGGTTGCGTACATTCAGGGGATCAAAGAGGCTCACAAATAGTCATTATCCTGATCTTGTAAAGATATATAATACACATATTGCCCGCTGATTGGTTCTAGTCTTGCCTTCACGTTTTAGCCACTGCTTCTTATTGTGTAATATGCTATATTTGTTATACTTTTTACCTCTGAATACTCTTTTTATATCATGAGCAGTATACATAGTACCCTTTTATATCCTTTACCTAGTCATACGAATTGTTTACATTTTTATTTATTGTCTTAATCGTTTCATTGTTTTCGCTTGAGCTCCTGTTTTCATCCAATTTCCAATTTCGATATTCGATATTCGATATTCTCGATCTGTCTGTCTGTCTGTCTGTCTGTCTGTCTGTCTGTCTATTTATTTATCTATCTATCTACTAGTAGAGAGATGAGAAGATATAAATCTGTTTTGTTCGATTGTTTTCCACCAATCTGATCGGACTGATTTGTATTCAGTGGAAAAAGCTGATTAAAGGGCTGTTCTTGAGACGACTTTTGTGAATACAAACTACTAGGAAAAGCTTTCATTTACATTACTTGAACTATAAAATTGACATGGAATAAAAGATAGAGGATAAAAGATTGCATTTTCACGTTATTGGAAACGTGAAATCTCTGAGCCAAAGCTAACTGAGACTTATTTTATTTTTTACTTTCAATTCAAAGTATATCCTTTTCCTCAGTTGATATGGCTACTCTACTATCAAGCACTTCCTTCCTAAGTTTTTCTGCAACAAAGCAAGCAAGACAGCTTAAGATATTCAGATACTCACTAGCCGCAGCACGTTGCTTTGCTTCTAGTTCCTCTAAGTAAGCCTCTGCACTAGGGAGAGGCTCAACATCAGCGTTTAACACTTCCAAGAACTTCTGGTAGTCCTCATCTAGAGAAAGGAATGACGACATTTAGACATTACGAATAATAAAACGGACAGATTGGCGTTCAAACTAAGATCATAACTTAAACTGAAAATTCTGCTTTCCTGTGCTGACCAGTCAAAGTTAAGATTCTGTATAACAAATGTGCTTATAAACTGACCTGAGGTCATTAATCCTATCATCAGGCCTTACAATTCTCACAAAACATCTCTTTTTTCATCTTACCATCCTTTGCTCTGTCTAATATGCTAGGATCCAATGGTCAGGCCATCGAACAGGTAAAATATTTTGCAGGAGAATGGACAGAAAGATTAGAATATTCGATTTTTGCAAAGATACAACCAAAGAAAATCAAACATGCTTTAATAGTACTACCTTCTTCAATGGTGCCACATCTCGGATCTGGTTTTCTGTTTGACCGCTTTGGAATCTTCTGATAAGGTGCAAGCTCTACTACAGCTGGATATTCTTTCCCTACGTAAAGAAGAAAAAATAACTTAATGTTTCTATTGCTTTCTGGAAGATAAGATTTCTCATGTAGGTAAAGCTGTGCAATGGGTCTTAAATGACTATTTCGCTATATTTTTGAAACTGGTTCAAAAAAAGGAGAAATAAAGCAGCCTTTTTTGAAACAAATACTTTTTTATGAAATTACTAATATGAATCATTGATATCATTTCAAACACTGACTGACAGGAAGAACCTCAGCAAACAGTTCTTATGCTGTTTGGTAATTAAGCATACAAACTTAACTTGTTTCTGGCATGCTGCGATCCTATCACATACCGCATTTGGATTTTAAGACATTTTAATGATTCATAGTTTGCCATTTTGCCAATTATTAAAGCCACACCATACCAATTTTCTATTCATATATGAAATTCAATGATCTATGTCCTTACCATTGGTGTCTTTGAAGGGAAATCCATCCCACTTATCTCGAAAGTTCACCACATCACTTTGTTTCAGAAAGTTAATATAGGCCCGACTGCATGCATACTGACCAAGACTGTGAATATGGAAATATTAAGAATATAAAAAAAAGGAATGCAATAATAACAATAGCTTGTTTTACTCTACAAATTTATGTTAACCAATTACTTACAATGCTATTTTGTAGCTCTCTGCACACTATTCATATATATGCATACATTTCATTTCACTTCATTCAATCACCTTTTTTATCTTCATTCAAGAGTCAGTGATTCTTGGGGGATAAAAATTCCATACATGAAATGTCATACATTTAAAGGAAGATAGTCTATGTGGGTTGACATTGGTACTTTATGAAACTTAGAAAGGGTTCCCATTTTCTTTCTGTTTGTTTTATATGACATAATCTTGAATTATAAAACTTTATATGCAAATTAGAAAAAAATCAAACAGGCTGCATGCTATTTTCTAACTAATTAATTATTATATACAGTAAGGAAGTTTTGTTTTTATAACAAATCATTTCTAAACACATACATAGCTAGACAGTGGAAAATCATCATTACATTTACAAAAATTTTCCATAAATATTCAAACTTTTCTTAAAAAGAAACCTAGTGCATCTCACCTGGAATCTGCTTTAAAAAAGTTAAAAAAGTCATGACCTGTAAGAGGTTCAACAAGCTTTAAAAACTCTTCTTCAGTTAGTGTTGGAGGTAGACATCGAATCACCACCTTGTTAAATAACAGAAAGCCAAAAAAAGAATAAATACCATTTATTCAATTTAATTCTCATGTACATTTTTGTATAATTAAACAAAAATGAGCATTGCCAAAAATTGGTCATGCTAAATGCCATTCGGAATTATTTTGTGATTACCCACACATTCAACTTTTCCTGATTTACTACCCTGTAACTAGCAAGAACTAAATATCTCAAGTGTAGATTTGGCGTAGCCTAACTTACAGTTAGGCCTAGGCTTACAAGTACAAGTAGCATGGACACTTCGAATTTCGGACACCTAAGCCTTAAATCACCCCAAAACTATATCTTCTGGTATAAATCACCTGAAAATATACTTGATATGGTGGGAGAAGTGTGTTATATTAAGATACACGGCCAAACTTGCTTTCCTGCAAACTGTTTTCACGTTGTAAAAAAGAAGATTCTTCGTGATTGTGGAACTGGTATTTCTTTGCTAGAGAATTGCGAAATTCGGACACTCGTTCCCACAGTGTGGCGCTGGTGATAAAATTGGTGGCGCAGTTGCTCTTTCAGTAATTATAACAGACTTCATAGATCTCCGTCATTTTATTGACAAATATGTAAGTATTTACTTGCACACGGGTCATTTTAGAGAGAAAGTATCTGTATCTTCATAGTTTTTCGTGAAATTGGCTGCTGCTATAGGTTGTCATGGTGAAATCGTGCATTTCTTAGGGGTGTCCGAAATTCGCAGTGTTCCGAATTTCGCAATACTGACTATACTACTACTAAGTAGCCTATGCTAACTATGTGGTGTTATGGAAAATGATTTACTCGTTAAAATATTGCAACAGGACATAAACTTTGCCGAAATTAAACTATTTCTCTTTGTAAACAACCTTCAGCATAGGTGCATCTTTCTGTTGCTTTACTGTTACTGTCTTAGGAGGTATCTTCCCTGCGACGTCCTTCGTGTCCTTGGTCATTTTGTGAGTTCTTCAATGTTTACAAATTCTATGTACAACAGTTGCGCGATGTTTCAAGCTGACAACACAATACGTATACTATGGGCCGCCATAAGTACATTAAACAGTGGCGTAACAAATATTGTTATCGATATTGCATCACTAATGTTCTATGACTAACGGTTGGGGCCCTCCTTTGCAACTTTTGAACCAATGTAAAAGAATTTTCGAATGCTTAAGTTTTACTGCATTCCATCTAGGATTATTTTTTGTAATATCATATTTGTGTGTTTATGAACCTCCGCCCCGACTACCCCCTTTCTATAATTCCCAGACATTGAGGATCGCTAAATAAGGTTATTTAATGTCTCAAGAGAAATAATGGCATATTTTCTTCTTCCTTGTTTTTTTTTTTTTTTTGGTGGGGGGATCTTCCTCACCTTTATTCCATTATAAAGGTACTCGTACGGCCTTACAATTTTAGGACTCTAAAACTTGCTAAAAGTTAGAAAAGTTATTCCCAGACATTGGGTAGTGTCACTTGAACCCCGTACCTGAACTTATAAACAACTTTCAGTCAGCGATCACCAAGACAGAGGTACGTACTGCAGTAGATTAGGCGACTAACCCGGTGGAATCCCCGTCTTCGAAGTAAGTTTGTTAGTCGCACCTGTTTGTTCGTACGTAAGTGGAATGTTAGAAAATTACAAATTCATTTCGTTCGTAACAATGAAAGTTCGTCCCTGTTTGATTTTAGAGTAAGGATTATGAGCGAGAAAACTCACATTTGTCAAAGGTTAGCCTACTGCCTAGGAGGCCTATAGCCTAGGCATGTGTCTGCTCAGTGTGTTGCCAAAATATACAATCGTTAGGCCTAGGAAGTAACCTTTACTAAGTACTAGGCTACACATGCCCTAACAATAAATGATTATGCTCAATTAACCACTGGCACTCAATATAGATTATCTCAGTATATACCAGCAGTGCCTATAGGCTAGTGTTAACCTGCAGAGCAGAAAAGATTACTGTCTGTCTCACACAACCTGGCAACATAACCTACAGCCCCTTTAGCATTCTATTTTGACATATGACCTTAAATAAGTAGTCCTGAGGGCAATCCATATTTAACTGTGAATTGGCTAAATAATGACCAGTACAATGCTAACTTAACTGAAGGAGATGGGACTGAATATCCCCTGTTCCCCACTCCTCTTCACATGCTACTGCGGCATAGGCCTAGCTGGTCACCAACTTAAAAAGTAAACTGTTGTTTCTGTGATTAGATGCATTCAGGGCACTGTTGCTTGTTTTCTATGTCATTTAATGATGTCACTTTGTAATGACTGGGCATATGACCCTGAAAATGCAGTTTATTTGTAGTCCTTAAGCTAGTGTACCACCCTCTTAATTGTTAAGCACCTGTATGCTAATGCTTAGAAGTTGTTGTCATTTGAATTACTCAAATCGGCTTGTGCAAGCATTTTCATAGATATGAACCAAGTGATTTATGCAATTTAGAGTCGTAAATTTGAGTAGATAACACAAAATACACAACTTTTTGACTTGAGGTTTTGAAAATAGGGTCAATACACTCCTGAAAAATGGTATTTAAAGAAAAATTGAAATTTACCCACAGTCCCAAATTGGACCCCCAATTAGGGCCAGAAGTGAGATTTCTTAAGTTTGAGGGTGCTGTTCGTAAAACTTACAACCCGCTTGACTTTTTTTTTGCACTTTTCCCGTAGAACTACCACTGGACAAGGATCCTATGCAAATTAAAACTCAAACATGACTTTGCTTGTGAATATAGAGCACACTCAAAGTAGGGCCAGAAAAGGTCCCTATCTCATTTTCAAAAATTGAGACCGTAAATTTTCCTCAAAATTTGCTAAATTCGAAGACTGGTCACATGTCTTCCACAATATCTGCAATATCAGACATAAAATACTTTACATTAATGCAAAAATGCCTCCAAACTTGACACAAATTTAGGGCTCTTAAAATGCAATCTGGATTTGGTTGCTAGGCGGGGCCGTATCCTAGCAACCAAAAAGTTTTCAACATTTTTTTTGCCCAATTTCATCTTTTGAGACATATGGCAAGACACCATATCAACTTCAGGCGATTCTGAGAGGGTCGACGTGGAGGCCACTGTTGATTTGGCATGGATTGACCCATATGGGCTTTGTCATGATGACCCCACAAGCTCCCATCCCTCCCCCCCCCCATAAGTTTCTTTACTGTGGATGGGGCACACAGATTACAAGAGATCAAGCCACTTAACTGGGATTCAGATAACACTGTCATACAGTACTGTATATCTCTTAGTTTACCTGCATGGATCTCTTAGATTTCAGAGGCACACAACAAATTTTAATCTGTGCATTACATAATGATTAAATATTTTAGGAATATATAAATATGACATCATTTGTAAATTTATAATAATCCATTGCACCCAAATTGAACTAAGACATCATCTTCTAACGTCTGATATATCACATGATATGATGTTAAAGATGTGGGTACATCTCTTTTGGTGTTATATATGTCGCCAGGAATTAATTTTGCTGGTAGTAAATTTACCACTCATATTTGTGTAATCATTTAAGCAATCAGAATAGAAGTCTACAACAAGTGCTTGTATGTTGTTTATCAATCGCTTGTGTTGTTTTGTTCGCAATGCTTCAGGTTCAAATTCATAGATTTGTGACTTTCTGAAGCAAACTGCTGAAACTCTCATTATAAACTCTCTGTGGATATATACTTATAATTGTCCACTATTATCACGGTCTAAGGATACAAACCTGCATGGTTTTTGTCTGTTTTTTTTGAGGATTGTGAGAAACTGCATTACAATTATACCAACTTGAACAAGGTGTTCGTGTTGTGAAGACAATATATACTGTTGATGTGAGAATTTCACCGGCTCTCTGGTAGAAGGAACTTTGCTTTCTATCTGTACTGTACAGCTGGAACTTATAGTTTTAGTATTTTAGAAGTATTTTCTAAGGTACTACTGTATCTCTTATGTTATTAAACAAACCATTTGAGCTCATGAATTGGATATCTTTGGGATATATGCATACAGTACCGCCAATAAGTAACTAATTGGTAAACCGCTCTTTTTTTGCGCTCTGTGCATTTAACCTCGCTCTATCTTTTGTTAAAACCTGCATTGAAATGCAGGTAATTACAGGGAACTGTTTATCAGAGCGCAGATTCCATTGGAAGTCTTCCCTTTAATTCTATTGTACATGTTCTATTTAACACGTGTAATGCACAGTATGTTGCATTAATTCTGTATAGTTCTGTTGCTGTTCTGTTGAGCTGTTTATGGACATATTTTGAGAGAGAATGTCCAATATTATTACAATAGCGGTACCGTAGCTACTGTAACCTGTTGTCAGTACAGACTTCATTTGTATACATGAACACCTAATTATTATTGTACAGCTCTGGTCAGAGTGTTCAAGTAAGGTCTTTTTAACGGTACAGTATGGCCCTCTACAATCATTGTATGAGAGTGTTTTCAAACCTTCCTCTTGGAGAGACACCATTGGTATTGGAGGATCATTGCCAAAGTCCAGTGGAAGGTGGAGAGGAGGCCCTGTTTCAATTGGTAGAAAGGTGGGATGGAGAGGAACCAACTTCCCCTATCCTCTTTGATCCTGATGGTGAGAGCAAGCATGGTATTTTGCATTATCCAGTTCATTCTAAGGTCTATATTTGTCATGGAAATCCCACAAAATATGTCTATCTAGCATGGTAAATTGAGTAGTAAGTAACCCATTTTGAATGTTAACAAGCTAGTACAGTATACTGTATATAAGCACAAGCGATTAAGTGCTAGGTTTATCAAAATACAATTGTAACTGCAAATAGTGTTAAGGTCTGTTACTGTATTTGCTTGTTCTTGATGAATAAATATTATTATCGTTTACTCGCAAATATTTTGGTTAAACTTTTATTGGTGCTCAGCTCCTGAAGGAAAAGTAAGGAGGATCTCCACCTCAAAATCATGTACTGTACAAGATGGACGAAACAACCAACAAGAATGCCGATTCTTAATGCAATTCCTTGTAACGTTACTTTCCCTGTGTAGGGATCATCATAGGCTATCATATGTGTGCACAAAGTTATCATAAAGTTAGGTCTGGTTGTCACAAGAAGCACTCATGGTACAGAGTTGCAGTTTATACTGTTTCTGAGGTTATCGCATAATATCTGAATCATTGTATTTAATCACAAAATGTTAAATTTAAGAATTTTATGGGAAGCTGACATCTCTGATACTGAAAATGATTTTCATTTCACAGTACTGTATGTTTGTTCTCTCCGCATTGAGATTTGTTATGTCAGTAAAATGTGTATTCATTAAATTTTTTTGTCGTAACACGCTTCAGTTGTTAGTTCTTGTGCAAACTACTTCATACTGTACATGTATCATCAAAAGTAGCCATTGAAGGTTGAGAAAGACAAACAGCTTTAAGATATGCCATGTCCCGTGGTTTTAAAATTCTAGTTAACAATAATACTGTTAAGTTCTATTACAGTCTCACTTTCACTTCAGGGGTTTCCACTTAAATGGTGAATTTTGCAATAAGTAGGTATGTACAGTAAATAAGGGGTATGTCCTGAGTGCTATTTTTAGATTCAACTCTTCAACTTTTCTCTTACTATGGCATGTCATTACAGGGGATTTTATCCTGTTACCTAGGCCTGAACAAGTCTGTTTTCAAGAGAAGGAAGCATTTAGCAGCCTATCAGAGCCTACCCCGTTTCCTGTCCATGTTTTTGTTCATTCCGGTAAAGTACTGTATTTTACTCATATACTGCATTGCATGACTATGTCTTGTTTATTTGGGACACTTATTTCTTGTCGGAACAAAGGATATTTGAGATTGTTTGGCAGTAGAATTTGTTTCTAATTGTGAATGTATTGTTTTCGTATTTCTGCTTAAATACTAAAATCACATATTTGCTTATTTGGAAGCATGAAACACTCACAAGATAAATCTTTTGGATGCCCTCTGCAGTCATATTCGTGCTAGCAGCATACTGTTTTTATATTCCCTGTAAGTGTGTGTCTGTTGATGTCTTGGATCTAAAGAAAGATTGTACTGGGTGTTGGAAATTTTTCTAAGAGAATTTTTTCGGGGATTACACGAAAATGGAAAAGCAAAGTGAACAAGGTAATTAGTGAATATTTTGGAAGAAAGCTTGTTGTGTTTTTCCTGAAGCAGTTTGCTGTATCAATTATTATCAGAGCAAATCTATATTATTATAAAAGGATCAGTATTAATTTTGTAAGGCTACTGTATGATTGCTATGAGCTCATGGTGGGCATTAAATGCCAAATGTTTGAGTCAGAGGTTCACTTTAATCTGTAGACTAGTGTTGTTCGTATCCTTGGTTGCTGCGTGCTTATAGATTAAAAATTTGACAATTTGTGTTTCTAGTGTCATCCAAGGGTGGTCTATTGTAAATATGAAGTTAAAAGAACATGCTTTTGGTTGAGTTATTTACAATTTAGTCTGACCTTATAAAACGATTAATTTATTTATTTTCATTTAGGCCTGCACCGAGGAACCCTTGAATTCATCTTCAGTTTTATTGTGACAGGGGCATACCAGTACAGTAGCATGCATTAGTAGCACTCAAATTTTCCTTCTTTCTTTTCTTGATAAATTACATTATCAAAACTATAATATTCTTCTTAAAGTCATCCTTTCAACCTAAATTAGTGGTTTTAACAAAAAAGTTGCAATTATGGAATAAATTGTATAGACACGCTCAGAATATGGTTGGATGATAAGTATTGTATGGAGTAGATACAATTTTTCTTTTTTCTCGGTCTATAACATGTCAAAACGTAACTAATGAAATGTCATCCTCATATTAGTCACATGATTAAGTTGTATTTTGTGGACTGAAGTTGCTCTTTTTGTTTGAATGTGGATGGAGTTTTTTTTTTTTTTTTTT